>JAWMAG010000001.1:2092500-2095000 GCA_037013455.1 Ceratitis rosa | reverse complement strand
CACCAACACAATTTTTCAACAGAATATCAAAAATTGTAAATTTTCCCAAAAATGCTTCACAATATACATATAAGTAGATATGTATATGTATGTTTCTCAATGTAAACATACTTTTAGTGCAATAATATCTTCAACACGGGAAAAACTGGACAAATAAACGCATGAAATGCAAAATTTCCCAGCAAAAAATCTTTCTGCCAACAACAAAAGTGTATATTTTCGCTCATAAATCTCAAACAATTCGCACTAGAGATGGTTGTAGTTGTTGTTTTCGGTTTTTCAAATGTACGCAGCACTAGCATATCTTTGCTAGCACATATTTATGTGCATACGTGTATATATGTACACTTTGCATTGCATAAATTTAGTTGCTTTTGTATTTGGGTTGAGATAGTGTTTGCTGGATTTTTGTATTTTTGCGCAAACAACCATTGCAATGTGCAGCTAAAATATGACGCTAAAAACACATAAAGACAACCAGAGGAATAATGCATAGGTGAGTGCTATTGCGGGCGCGTACATGCATCCATGCATACGAGTATACATATGTATTTGCACTCAGGTATAGGAGAAATGTGCATACAAATGCAATGCAATGGAACAGGTGAAGTGCAAATTTTTGCACTCTTCCCAACATATATACCTACGCTCATATGGATATGCTTTGGTATGTACGAGCTTGAGCATGCTGTGCGCGTTCAAATAATTTTTGTTGCCTACATTTTGGCGCAGCTTGAAATTAATGGACGACAGTGAGAATAGTGAGAAATACCAACGCATATGCATATATGCTCCATTAATGGTGCGTAAAGCTGCCGGCGCTATTTTTGTTGTTATTGTGAAACGCTAAATTTTACTTTTTCCACAATTTTTTTTTTATTTTTCAATATTTTTTCACTAAAAGCCAGTATATTCCGCAAATTTTCACTCGCTTTTGGGGTTAAAAGCTGCAGGTGGGTGAAAAAATGTAAAATGTAATGCAATATAAAAGCAAAAATACAACGAAAAAGAAAAAACAGTGAAATAAAAATCAAAGCGCAAGTTTCTGCTTGCAACAACGCATTAATGCACTTAGAAAAGAGTCAAGGTTCATAAACGAAAGGCGAATATACGATGAAACTAAAAATAATATTGTAAAAAAGATAAAAAAGGAAAAAAAAATATAAAATGCTTCAAATAGTGCTTTTAAATTGTATTTGATACGCCACAATGCTCGGGTTGAAGGTCTCAGGTTGTTGAGTCAGCATTGCGGCGAGCAGAGAGCACGAAATGTATGGTTGTGCGTGAATGGAAGATGAGGGCGAGCCACCAGGAGATTGCACTCTGAAGTGACTGCCTGACAGTAACGACCTTGGCGGTATAGTTAAGCTAGGGACAGCAAATGATGAGAGAGAAAATAAACGAGGGGTGCGAAAAGCGCTACCTTCATGGCGGGTCAGATCAGAAGTGACTGACGCAAGCAAAAATTTTTTGCTGAATCCACGACTGTTGCTTGAAAATATGCATGCATACATACATGAGTATATATACATTGAAACACTAGTGACTACATGTACATATATATAGTATATACTCAAATATATACGTAAGTGCTCTTAAGGATCACAAGAAGGTGAAGGCAAAAATGACGTAAAAAGTAGCAAAGGTTGCTTGATATAACTAAAAAGTATGTAGTAAAAGCTATGCGAAGGTGAACAGGACAATGAAAAGGCTGTTGAACTGATTTGGCCAACCAAGCGCAATGTCGGTAGCTACAAGATTGGTTTCGTTAGCTCATTATGCTTATTGGCAGACAAAAAAGCTCGAATGCGGCTATTGGTAACTTGAGTTGAGGTATCTGCGCATAGAATGTGAAAAGTAGAGCGCGAAAATGATTTTGGTTAAAAAAGAAAAATGCATATTCATACAAATTTAAACTCTTACTGACGCTATGATGTCAATAAACAAGTCCTGATGAGGTAGCTCAGAAATAGTGCTGATCAGTTCACGCTATGGCGGTTAGCAGTCATGGGTTCAAGTCCTGACCGAAGTAACATATGCAAAGCAATAGGAAATTATTTGAGAATATTATTTTCTCTGATTTTGGTCGCCCCTCGACAAGTCATATCAATAAGCGAGTCCATTGGTTAACCAAAAATTAAGACATACGTCACAATTGGTGGATGGGTGGACTTGGGCTGAAAATCGTTTTAGCGGCTACAAAGCGCTAATTATATAATTCACACTGTGATGCTTCGAAACGAGCCGGAAAAAAGCTCAAATTATACAAAAAAAACCTCTTACTAGTTTTAAACTAGTTCCTGCAAAGTATCAAACTGGTCTCAGAAGGGTACTGAACTAGCCTCTGACTAAACATTAATGGTTATCAACTCGTTACGCTTTCATTTATGAATGATCACAACAGGTTTAAAGTCTAGGAATTGATATGAAAGATAATAAAATAGTTCCGAAGTGATCTAGTATAATTGTCTAGAAAATACAATAAAATATATTTGAACTC
>JAWMAG010000001.1:2080000-2087500 GCA_037013455.1 Ceratitis rosa | reverse complement strand
GTTTGTTTATATGAAAGTTGATTTTCTTCTACTGAAAGCGGCCAACAAAAAGCGTTGGCGTTGTTGTTGCTACTCCAGCTGTTGTTAACTCATTTCATTGCTGCTTGATGATGTGTTTGATGGCATTGTTATTGTCGCCAATTGTTTGCACATGACTTCAAGCGGATTTCTTTTCGTTGTAACAGATACAGTTACAAACATAAATGACGCACAGCAAAGTTACAGATTACTAATGATGTGCGCTTCTGCCTGCCGGGCTTAATACAAACTTTTGTATGTACATACAACTAAACATGTGTACGTGTATGTATGTATATACATATATGTACATAATATAAAACAATGAAATCAGATATTCAGTTTGTATTGAGATTTGTTTGTATAACTGTTGTTCTGCTGTTCATATATCATCATCTTTGCGCATTTTCAATATTTCGCTCACTTAACTTGAGTTCTTTGTTTTCATTTTATATTTGCGCCTGATAATGAGCAATATCGGCTTAATAATAACAACAAATCATTGAAAGCACACAATGCTCATTCCTTATACATACGTATTTTTTTCTCTGCTTGTGTATTCCGCTTGTGCGCCCATAAGTATGCTTTTGATTTGACGTACAATCAGATTTAATCTTGTGTCAAAAATCATATTACTTACATCAACATCATCGAGCAGCAACAGACAGTCAAGGCGAGCAAACACAGAGAAGTCAGTTAAGTGTCAAGGGTATATATGTAGAGATGTGGTGATGGGATGGAGGAAAATGTGTAATGAATTTAATAAATTGTGAAGAGCTGATGAGGGAAATTTTTTCAACATAATTTTATTTTAAATTTTCTTAATTAATTATTAACCTAAAAGTAAATATTTGATTCATTTCGAGAGATGCGGCTAAATATTTTCGTCCATTAGAAGTAGTAATGATTGGACTTTTAATAAGAATAAAATTAGCTTTTTTAAATAGCGACATCTATCGAGGAGCTTTAGGGGAAGGATTTTCTTTGAAATTCCGTTATTTAAGAATGCTATAAATATGTGATTTTAACAAGAAAGAGATCAATAAATAAAGACAGCCAGAAAAAAATCTTCACCTTTATCTTTGTGCTAATACAAGACTAGCGACTGAAGAGCTTTCCTGTATATAATTATCAAGTGTGTTAACTTGAAAAAAAAGAGAAAAGGCCATTAATACGACATTGAAGCCTTCAGATTATAAAAACCTCTAACGGTAAACTGAAAATATTAAGTGGTTTACTTATATTATTTTAACTTTTCTGAGCATAGCTTAAGTGAATATTATATGTTTTGAGAAAAACACTAAATTTCTAAGCATTTAAGTCTCAGCACTACCTAACGGTTAATTAAAAATGTTTATTATTTATTTTGTAAACATTTTTCCTTTCCTCTAAGGAGCAGTCTGTCGATAAAAGGAATTATATTATATATGATTTCACATGTTTAGCCAAAAAGAAAAGCTTTAAAAACGAAATAGTTTTGGATTTAGATCACAGCGCAATCTAGCGGCTATATGAAACCTTTGCTATATATATATTAAAGCAATAATAATAAGTATATAAATCACAGCGTCATCTATCGGTTGAACTAAATTGTTTACTGCTCTCTTCTGATATAGGTATTTTTCGTAATATATTTTTTCTTACAAGTAAATATAATATTTAAAAAATATGTAATCCATATTCTATGAAGAATTTTAAATAATTTTGATATTACTTACCTGCTACTTCGTACTCAATATCGAGCGCAATAGCTAAGATAAATAATATTTTAGCAAATAATTTTTGTTGCATACTTTCAGGTATGCTAATATATGGCAATATATGTTTAAATATTTGCGCACAAATTTTCAATGAAAAACGGCTATTTAATTTATATAAAGCAAGAAATATCTAGAAAATTGCAAAATTTCCCTGAAAGTATGCAACACTATTGGCATTTTTGCCTCATACAAATTATTCCGAATAATATTAAATATTTGCATAAAACAAACACCTATTGAATAACAAATATCAAAATGCATAGCTAATTTTAATTATTGTGTGTTAAAAAATGTTAATAAAATTTGAAAATATTTAATCAAAAATATTTATCACTAATTTTCCAACTACAACTAAATGTGTGTAAATGATGCCGATATTTTGTTGGGTGTGTGTGTGTGGCAATTAGTAATTTATAATATGATAAATTGTTTAAACAAACACAAAAGTAACAACTACTACTACTAAAACAAAAACTACTACTACTACAACTACAGCTACAGTTACTATACTGTACTACGGTTAATTTATTTCTTTATATGTAAGTAGGCATGTACATATGTATGTGTGCTACATTTATTAAGTTCGATTTTTACATGAAACTGCATAAAATTTTGGCTGCGCCGCAAAAATGAATGGCACTAGTGAAATGGAAACACATACAACTAAACAGACACACATGTAGGTATATGTAAGCGAAACGAGTAAAAACATATGAATGTATGTCGAAGACGTGGTTGAATGATTACGAAAATGATGGTGTGTGAGTGGTTTGATGAATTGAGTAATTATTTAATATGCATGAGTGAGTGTAATTTATTAGAACAACAAAAATTATATTGTATATTTAATTGCAATTTCCAAAAAAATTAAAATCTTTAGAAAATATGCTGCCATCACTGATTTGCAATTTTAGCTATGTTGACAGTTTGTACGAATGAGTAAATTGATATGTTGCATGAATGACTGCATAATTATGTAAACAGTGAGAGGGGCAAGTAAAATTATGTTAAATGTAATAATATTTCACGTAAATATTTAATTAGACGAAATGGCTATGAATATGTTTTTATAGTATTTTTTATTTAGTTTAAAGCCTCATTTTAGGGCAGCTGATTCGATTTGGTGTGAGTGACTGTTGGAGTGTGTGCAAAAAGCTTTAAAGCCATTTTTAGGTTTGTTTATGTATGTATATATTTGTGAGACACAAAGCCAGGACGACACAAAAAGTTGCTGTGTTAGTTTTGCGCAGGCAGCTGGTGAGCTTTTTGGGTAGTTTTATATTTTTTTAAATATTTTTTAAATTTTTATTTAAACTTTTTTCTTAATTTTTTTTTTTAAATTGAGAAACAAAAATTTAACTTTTTTATACTTCAATTAATTTTCTTTTAATTTTTTTGAATTATTTCAAATATTTTTTGTTTATTAAAATATATTTTTGTTGAAAATTTCCATTTTTTTCGCTGACATACACGTAAAGGGAGCAAATATTTCTCGAGTTATTTTTATGCTCTTTCACGAGGAATTTCGTTGTTTTGCCGAACGCCAGTTTGACAGTTTCAAAATTAGATGGGATAGTAAATTACTAGTTATCAGGCAAAACATAAGCCAAAACTTAAGGTGCAGAAAAAATCAACGAACTAAAGTATAAAATATTTACAATAATTAAATACAATTTTTAAAGTAAAATTTTTATAAAAATTATAAAAGTAAATAAAACAACTATACAATTTTTTGTTGATAAAACAAAATTTTATCAAAAGTCTTTTTATATTAATTTTTATGCTTTCGCAGCTATTTAAAAAAAAAAACATTGCATACATTTAGGCGCACTGTAGTTTTCTTATGCTAGGAATTTCTTATATATTCTATTTATTTAAATTTCAGTTGAGCATCTGCCTCTAATGCATATATTTGTTTTCAGACTTTAAGAGTGTAAACACGTAAAATGCATAAATGCTGCCTACCTTTAGGTGCAATGTTTATTAAACTAATATTTACTATTGACTAACATGTTGAGAAAGCTTAGGCGTAAGTACACAATATTGAAACGCTCGTCAAAGCACTTCATTGTTGTCAGTGTAAACAAGAAAAGGATATTGGATTACTTGTATAGCATAATTTTAGGAGTTAATTTTTGTGTAAGGAATTTACACCTACAATGAAATTATTAAGTAAATATATTTGTAGTACTTGTAGGAAAACTAAGTTATGGTATTTAGAAAGTCTTTAATTTTGAATAAATTTTTTGGAGCGCTTAAAAAAATGTTTCAAAATAGTATATATTTGAATATAATTTTTTCTACATAGTTTTAAAAATGTAGCGGAAATCAATTTTCGAAGTACAAACTTTTAGCGCCTAAGTGAATGCAATTGAATATCCGATTTCATTTTAACGCCTTAATGTATGCATTAAAAATAGATTTAACTATTCTGTTAAACATTTTGATCAATTCAATTTTGGAGCGCTAGAGTTTCAACAAAATAATTACTATTTTATTAAAAAATATTGGAAACTATTTCCGAAATATTTAGCGCCAATGTATATGTCGTAAATTTTTGTAAAAGCTTTACCACCTAAATGTAGGCAACGAACTTTATTTCTAGTTCCTAAACTCATTTCATTAATTCTAGAATTCAAAATGGATTTTTTTTTTTGGAACATAAAGATTTTTTTGAGTAACAAACAGAAAGTGCAAACACAAATACAACATAAATAATGATTTTTTACGAAATAAAAAACTGAAAACTTTTTCAACATGCGCCATAGCCAGGCCAAAATGCTCAAAAGTGCATAATACTGGTTAAAAAAATGGCCGACTGTGGCGATTATGACAAATAAATAATAAAAATATATGATCAAGCGGATACTCAGCGTAGCACAGGCGTGACTAATGTTGAAAAAAAGGAAACAAATTACCACAAAACAGTGCATGAAAACTTTTAAAACAAATAACCAACACAAAGCCAACAATAAAAGCACAAAATAATAAATAACCAAAGAAAAAAATCAAAGCAAATTTCAAAATATTTATACTAAACCAATTAAATAATACGATTAAATTATGTCCTAGGTAAGAAAAGCAAAAATATTGGAAAACAAAGTAAAGCCACTGACGTTCGTTATCCTCATTGTTGTCGCTGCCGCTCTTTGTTTTTGACTCCGTGCCATCGATATACACTTCGGTGTTGTCATCCTCCTCGTGCGCACGATCGTCTTCTTCATCATCCTCATCATCGCCCTTGTTGTCTTCATCGTAAGTCTCATCGAATTCATCCTCCTCATCGCCATCCACATCATGCTCATCATCTTCATCACCGTTAGCGGCCAAAATCTTTTTGCGTTCACCGCCATCGCTACTGCTACTAACGCCACCGCCAGCTGTGGTGGTTGTAGTGCTGGTAGTTGATGAGGAGGTTGTACTGCCGCTGCTGCTGGTATTGGTGCTATTTTCAATCGAACTCTTCGGCTCATTGCCCACACCGAACTCATGTTGACGCTGATAAGGACGTTCGATGAGACCTTCATGACCATCTTCGTCAATATCGCCAGTGTGATCGTCATCGTCATCATCCTCATCATCGCCACCATCGCCGCTGCCGGCAAATGAGCTACCAGCGCCGCCAATACGTTGCTTGCGATCGTCGTCGACGCCCTCAACACCATCGCCTTCGCCGAGATCGAAGTCTTCGTCGTCTGTGTGGCCTGCAGGGTAATGGGGTGCTGCGGGTAAGTGGGTTTGTTGGACTTGGTTGGGGTAAAGGGATGAGCCGCGATTTTTGCTCGCCGTCGCCGAGCTTGTGGTGGATATGTAGGTGAGAGTGGGTGTGTTTTGTGAGTTGGTGGTTGTGATTGATGGCGATTGTTTGGTTGACGTTGTGGCTGTTGATATGAACGATGGCAATGATATTGATTTGATTGCATTAATGTCTTGTTTTTTTTTTCAATTAAAGGTAAGTGAGGTTATGAAAAGAGGGTAAAAGGAAGTGCAATAATTTAGCCGAAAAGTATGCGTTCATTCGTTTGAATTCGAAAGTTTTCAAAAACGTGTTCGAAATAAAAAA
This sequence comes from Ceratitis rosa, assembly GCA_037013455.1. NCBI lineage: Eukaryota > Metazoa > Arthropoda > Insecta > Diptera > Tephritidae > Ceratitis > Ceratitis rosa. The sequence continues at coordinate 2,081,659 of JAWMAG010000001.1, read as the reverse complement.
AAGTTTGAGTGAAAGTGAAATTTTGACAGGAAAATTGAAAGTGTGAGTGAGTGAGTGAGTATGACAGTGAGTTTATGAAAAATAATTTGTTTTTTTCGCGAAAAAAGTATGCAATAGAATGAATAGAATGAACAGAATGGATGAATAAAAATAAAAATATATATAAATATGAGAGTGACTGATAACTATGTATGTAGAGTATGTAACATATGTAGGTATATACACATAACGCATATATACATATATGAGTGTATATATGTACATATATGCCAATGCATGAGAATGTGATATATGTATGTATGATGATATGTTTACCAATTGTATTGAGGCCAGTGTTGCTACCACTATTGCCACCGATGATGCCTGAATTGCTGCCGCTATTACTGCCAATGATTGTGCCACTATTCGTTTGATGATGAGTTCTACTGGTGATTAAATCGTCGTTGTCGTCGGTGGTCAATACTGTATTATGTTTACCCGATTGTGTATGTGTGCCACGATGCGATTGTTGTAAATCGGTGGATGAGTCCTCGTCATCTGGTCCAAAACCGGAACCGGAATAATCGGGATCTTTGTCTAAATCATCGTGCAGCTTAAAGTAGATAAGAACAACAGGAACAAATAATTAGTTAGAAAATATTTAAAAAAATATTAGCAGTAATAAAATATTATCGATAGCAGGTTTGAACAAAAAACATTTCTGTTGTATATCGAAAAATATTAACTTATTATATTAATATTAAAAATATTGAGCTGAAATCAATAACACTATTTCTTGTTAAAGCTAGTTATAAAACGAATAATCAGCATTAATCGATATTAATCGATTATTTAATTCCACTAACAGGTTTGGACAGACAAAAGTAGCAAAGCAAATAGGGGAGAACGTTTAGTTACCCAGTTATAATCATTATCCTCTAACATTTAACCAATTTTTAGCTGTGATAAAATGTAATCGATAAGAGATTTGAACATATGACTTTTCTTGTATATCGAAAAAAAAATTATTTATATATTGAAAAGCTTTTTTACTGACAATAAGTTGAGTACTAACTCTTGCTAAAGCTAGTTATATTATCAATTATCTTTTAATCGATATTAATCGATTTTTTATTTTCGATAATAGGTTTGAACAGATAAACTTTGACTTATAAAAAAGAGAATGTAATTAATTACAAAAAAATAGTTGGTTTGAAACATTAATCAAACGTTTGACTGTGATAAAATACAATTGATAAGAGATTTGAACGGTTGATTTTTCTTGTATATCGGGAAAAATATAATTTAACTATTAACAAGCTCTTTTCCAGATATTGAGCTGAAAACAATATTAACTGCTGTTAAAGCTAGTTGTAAGACCACTTATCGATTAATCGATTTTCAGAGAATTAATCAATTTGAACAGATGATTTGTTTGTGTTTCAAAATCTTTTTAACTAAATTGTTGCTCTTTTTATGATTGGAAATGTGATGAAAAAACACTATTTTTTGTTAAAGCTTGCCGTTATACAAGTTTTCAATTAATCGAATGAAATCGAAAATAATCGATTTTTTAATTCAGACTGAGCGGAAAGCTGTGCATATTTTTGCCAAAAAATAGTTTTTAATTGAAATATATGTGTATAAACGTCGATGTGTAACTGAATATGTGATTGCATT
>JAWMAG010000001.1:2035000-2075000 GCA_037013455.1 Ceratitis rosa | reverse complement strand
AAACAAGAAGCTTTAATTGCTACATAAATCACAATAATTGCACTAAGCTAACAGAGCTGCAGCAACAATATGGCAGAGTAAGTGGTGAAAGTGAAAGTGTGTCAGAGAGCTGAAAGTCCAAAAATGGTTGCAATAAGGAGGACAAGCTATAAATAAAACTGGCTAAATATTATTATATAATATATATAGGAATGAGAAATATAATAACAAATACAATAATAAGCAAATTTACTACTGCCGGGATATACGTAAAGAAACGAAACTGTGCGTTTGAGCGTCCAAATTTTTTTGTTCAGTTTTTATTTGGCTTGGTTTTTGATTTATTTTATGTAACTTTGACCTATAGCAATTTTTTAGTGTCTGACTTTTGTTTGCTTAGCTCATATTTTGCATTTCGTTCTCTTCCTCCCTGTGAGAGTACTCACTTCGGTGTTTCTAGTTTAATTTTTCTTATTTTAAAGAGTAAAAATTATCGTAAACAAATTATATAATTTTACAAAAAAATTATTTCAAAATATTTTACTGCACGAATTTTTTTCTCTTGCGGTTAATTTATCAGAAACATTTAATTGTTGTTTAACTTCCAGTTGCTGACATTTATTGCAGTAAAAATTAATGTTTTCCCTTATTTAACGTTAATTAAAATTTTGCACAGGCTTGTTGAAATTGTATCGTCTAATATGTAATTTGCTATTTTTGATACTTTTTTAATAGAAAATAATTTAAAAATAATAGTGAACTATAAAAAATACAGAACATAAAAAAGAGTTAAATTGAAAAGTCACTGTTGTGGAAACATTGTTGCGTTTGTCTAATATTCGCGCATTATTATATTTTACAACAATTTTTTTTTATGACTTTCATTTCCTGCCCAGCGTGCCTCAGTATCAAAATCATTAAAGTTTTTTTGTTATATAGATACATTTAAGTATATTAGCTGTGCAAATATTATTTCACACATGACTGTCAGCGATTTGCTTGAAAATAGAATTGTTTCACTTATTTATATTAAATCAAATATACCACTCTTTTAATAATAGTTTTAATTAAATTTAATTTTTAATCCAGTTAACATTTGGATTATTTTTCTATTAAATAATTTTACGACAAAAAACTACTAAAATACATACATTTTTTCGAAAGAATTAATATTTTTTAATTTATATATATTTATACTAAACTACTATTTAATTTTTTTATAGTTATTAGACAATGAAATTTCCGATAATTTTAACCAAAAGTCTATCTGTGACGAAAATTTTCTATAATGCGCACCTTAGAAAGTTTAACTTGATTAGATTGATTAGACACTCATTTAGAAATGTGTTCCAAAATATTTAATATAATTAATTTTTTAATTCTTAATTGTAAATTTTCCAATTTTAATCATTTTCCATTTTCACATGTTGTCCCAAAAAATTTATTGTCCCAAAGTTATGTCCCAAATGTTATATAAGCAGGTACAACTTTAAAAATGTGTTCCAAAATATTTAATATAATGAATTTTTTAATTTTTAATTGTAAATTTTCTAATTTTACTAATTTTTCATTTTCAAAAGTTGTCCCAAAAATTTGATTCTCCCAAAGTTATGTCCCAAATATTAAGCAGGTACAACTTTAAAACTTTAAATGACTTAACAACGAAAGTGAATTTTTTACACCACAAAACTGTCCCAATTTTTTTTCAATTAATAACATAGGTTATAAATTGAAAATAATGCACAGGAGGTATGTTTAGATAAAAAATCTTTTTTTTTACTCTAAAGTTGTCCTAATACTTTTTATTATTAAAAACATGATAGTTTTAAGTATAGTTGCCCACTATACAAGACCGAGGAATAATTAATTTTACTCACAAAAGTTTTTGTCCCAAAGTTTTTGTACAAAAATTTCGTTCCAAAAATTGTACACGTATATACAAGTTCAGAGTAAAATAAGTTGTACTTCTCAAGTAATTATGCCAACAAAAAAAAAAAAAAATCAGTTTTTTATAATAAAACTGTGTAATTTTTGTTTTTAATTAATAAAATAAAAATTAGATGAAGTTTTGAATAACCAACAGCTAAGCCAAGACCTAAGTAATTAATTTTGCACATTCTAGAACAGTCCCAAAAATTTTTTGTCCCAAATTTATTATCAAAAAATTACATGCGTTTTAACTTTCAAATAATTATGCAAAGCAAAAATTAAAACTGCCAAAAACTGTCCCAAAAATTTTTGTTTTTAAATAAAAAAATAAAAATTGGCTGAAATTGTGAATAACCGACAGCTAAGCCAAGACCTAAGTAATTAATTTTTGCACATTCTAGAACAGTGCCAAAAATTTTTTGTCCCAAATTTTTATCAAAAAATTACATGCGTTTTAACTTTCAAATAATTATGCAAAGCAAAAATTAAAACTGCCAAAAACTGTTCCAAGAAATTTATGTTTTTAAATAACTAAATAAAAATTAACTGAAGTTGTGAATAACCGACAGCTAAGCCAAGACCTAAGTAATTAATTTGGAACATTCTAGAACTGTCCCAAAAATTTTTTGTCCCAAATTTTTATCAAAAAATTACATGCTTACATGCGTTTTAACTTTCAAATAATTATGCAAAACAAAAATTAAAACTGCCGAAAACTGTCCCAAAAATTTCCCTCAACAAATCGTATTACAAAATCATAATTAGACAAGGAAATTCTAACTTTAAGATTAAAAATTGTAGTTTTTTTAATATAAATTGATGTATTTCCGTTCTTTTTTGTTTTTTTTTTCAATTTTTTTTTTAATTTCTACTTACTAAATTTCCCGTCTACTCAAATAAAATTTCCCATGCAAATTTAATTCGGGAACGATGATGAGCGCTCAAACTTAACCAAATTTAGAGCAGCCATAAAAGCGTGAATGTGAGTAAATCATAAATAGAAAGAAATGAGTCGAACTTGAGTGCTGTGTAAGGAGAGAGAGGGAGAGGGACAGAGAAAAAGAGAGTGAGAGTGAGAGGAAGGGAGGGAGTGAAAGGTAGAGGGAGAATTGTATGACAGTTTCCAGTCACTTATTTGCTTAAAAGAAGGTTATAGAAATTTTTCATGAAATTATTTTAAGTGAAGCGGAGACTATGTGCTGAGTGTGCAAAAACTGTCAAAAACTGAGTTGGGTTGACTCTAGTGGAAATTTTTGCATACATTTTTAATTTGAATTTTTATACATTTCAAGTCAGAAGAGAGGGAGGAACATGAAGAAGCAATAAACTCATTCCAAATGCAAAGACGAATAACATTTTGAAGTGAAGTAGGCAGTAAGTTAATTCTGATTTATAAGTCGGCTGGTTTGTAAGGGATATTCAAACTCAACTCCATAACTGCAGCATTCAGTAGCTTGAATAATAAAATATATCTCAAGTCAAATATTAGTCGAGAAACTATTTTTGTTCAATTATTTTATTAAAAACAAATAGCCAGCAGTGAGAATATAAAAAATAAAATGAAATAAAAAGAAAAATGATTGTTTTTGGAAGTTGGGAATATGTACCTATGTATGTAGAGAAAAGCCTTGCTATTAAAAATAATTGCAAAATGAAAATATAAAATTCTTCCTTTGACCATGTCTATCATAACAGAAATGCTTTCCAATTTTGCTAAAATTTTTCAGTTTCCTCACTTTCTGTGTACTTTGACTACGCGAATGATGCTTCCTGTGATGCAAGGCATAAGAAAAAAAAATAAAAAATTGTTGCTTTACTGCACTTTGAGCTGCTTCGTTTTGCTTTCTTCACTACTAAATCGCTTGAAATTTGTATTTTTTTATTTTTGTACTTTGCCAAATATTCTATGTCACTGTAGCTCTTGTATTGCCAAATTTCATCATTTTTTCTGCCTTGTAGGGCATACACGCTCTTCAACTCTTGTTGCAGTTACTGGTATTTAATGACCATATCGTTGCAAATGACGTCATTAAAACTTATGCATGACCTACTCTTTGTATGAGAGCTTCTCAGTGAGATGTTTGGTTTTAACTCATGCAACCAAAACTACAACAACTATACTGTGCATAGAGAACTTGAATGAAAATATTCAGAAATTTTCAGAAGAACAGGACAACTTTATAGGCTCACATGTAAACCACATACATATGTGTATGGACGTTTGTATAAGGAAGCAGCTGAAAACACAGGATGAGCTAGTGGGAACCATTAAATACACACAAATACATATGTATATGACGGTGACATCGTTCATTTGAAAATATTTAAATTTTCCAAAGGTTTCCACTTAAAATTTTGAAATTTATACATACTAGACTATTATATGTTTAAACAAAATCAGCATCCTTCAAGTCTTAGCAATTATTTTTAGTTTTTTTATGACAAAATAATTTTTTGGTATTTAAATGAAAGTCAGTTGCCAGAAAAATTCTTCATTAAATTGCTATCCTTTGATGAGATTGAAAATATTTTGGTCATCGATAAATGTTTTAAATAATTTTTAATTAATTTTAAATAACAGGCGAGTGTCTGGGGTTTTTTTTTGTATTACTTTGTAAGGCAAATATGTATATACGCGCACATTTTTTTAAATATGTATATATACCATGACGTATACATATGCGTTTAAAGGCATATCTGTTTATATGGCTGAAAGTTATACACACACATGCACACATATGCATGTGCTACTTTGCCAGCACGGATATCGAGTTAAGTATTCTACGCTTGCCATGATAGTCATATCCGTTTAAGGGTCGAACAAATTTTTGGCAAAAAAAAAATTGTGGTTTCATAAAGGAAGACAAAGTTGATAGCAATTAAATAATAACCAGAGGCCTTGGTATTGGTGATGATAGTAAGTAGGGTTTTTTTTAATAAAAACTATGCGACGGCAGAGACAGTCAACCCCTCCGAGTGCAGTTCTGACATGAAATAAAGGCTCCTCGTAAAAAAACCATCAGCCGTTCGGAGGCGGCTTAGTATAAACTGTAGGTCCCTCCATTTGTTGGAAAAACGTCAGGACGCAAAACCACAAGTTGGAGGAGGAGCACGAAAAATCGCATCAGCGGTTACAAAGCGCCAATTATATATATAAATATATAAGAATTTCAACAAATCACTAAATCTTCCAGAAATTTTTATATTAAAAATGATATAGAGGGAGTTGTCACCAAGTCAATTTTGAAAAAAATATTTAAAAATGTATTCCCGCAAATATGACTATAAGAGAAAAAAAATGTTGAAATATAGCTTTAAAATATATTGGATGAGTGCATAAGTTCGTGCCCGATTTCAAGTGCAAACTAAAATTAAAATTTTTTGAAGAAAGCGCTTTTATTAATCAATTATGTATTCGCCATCATGTTCGGCAATCCACTCCCAACGTTCAACCAATTTACGGATGCCTGATTCATAGAAATCGCGCGGTTTCTCGTTGAAAAAGGTGTCAAGGTGGTTTTTGACGTCTTCCACATTTTTAAATTTTTTTCCATTCAAATTGTTCTGCAGCGATCGAAACAAATGATAATCGGAAGATGCAATGTCGGGTGAAAAGAACTCCTTTGCGATTGGCCAAAATCGGACGTTTTTCATCAATTGCTTTCTTCAATTCGACCAATTGCTGACAATACTTGTTGGCAGTGATCGTTTCTCCAGCTGGCAAGAGCTCAAAATAGATGACGCCTCGGATATCCCACCAAATGCACAGCAGTACCTTCATCGGATGCAATCCACCTTTCGACATCGGTTCCGCCCCTTCTTTTGCCTGTTTCCATGTTCTTTTGCGTTGAACATTGTTGTACAGGACCCATTTTTCATCACCAGTCACGAGCCGATCCAAAAAAGGTTCGTTTTTGATCCGTCGAAGCAAATAAATTGCTGTTGACATACGGTCCACTTTGTTCTTTTCACTCAACTGATGTGGCACCCATGTATCGAGCTTCAAAGTGTACCCAACCTTTTTTAAACGACGAAACGCAGTAGATTTGCTGACGTTCAATTCACTGGCAACCTCTTCCGTCGAAATACGTGAGTTATTCGCAACTAAAGTCCTTAGAACATCGTCATCAAGCTCAGAAGGCCGTCCACTGCTAGGTTGATCTTCGAGGTTAAAATCTCCAGAACGAAATTTCGCGAACCATTTCTTTACTGTGCGGAGTGCTGGAGCACGGTCCAAATAAACTTCGCGAATATCTTTAGTTGCAGCGCCCACTGTTTTTCCTTTGCGGAATTCGTATAACATAATATGACGCATATGATCTTTTTCGTTGTTCATCTTCCATGCGTCTTTTCACTAAGCAACTCAAATCAAAATGCTTGATTTACAGTTCGGACTGTCACCTTTCCAACGATATATAATATGTATATATTTCTTTCACGAGCGCCACTGCACTCATCCAATATTTATAAAACTAGTGCAAAGAACCAAAAAATTGTATCGTTGTAGTGAAAGCCGTTTATGTTCGGAATATTGAGATGCTCTCTTTTATCATCAACGAGAACAAAAATTTCAAAATCTTTTCCCGCTAAGTATAATCAAAATGCTTTACAATTAAGAGTTGCCATAACAGAAAATATTTTGCTTTTTTATTTTTATTTTTTTAAAGGAAAAATTATCTTTTTATAATATTATTAAAAATATTAAATAATTTTTAAACATTTCAATATTTATATTATATTTTCCTAATTTTTGAAGAATTAATTAAAAGTTGGAAGAAATGAATTTTTTAAATCTTTTTTGTTATATTGTATTTTATACATTAAATATTTTAATTTTTTCATATATTATAGCTTATTTTTTATTTTGTTCATCTTTTAATTTTTTTAATTTTGGATTCTTTAAGTTAAAATTGGAAAATATTAAAAATACTTGAAATTGTTTTCAACTTATAATTTTTTAATTTTTAAAATTTTTTAAATTTATTTTCAAGCACCTTCGCTTGCTTATATTTTAATTTGTTTGTTAATTTATTCACACTTTTTTTGTTTTTTTTAATTTGTGTTTTTTTTTTTGAACTACAGTTTTTTATTTTTACTCAACTTAAAAATTTAAGTAATTTATATTTTTTAAATTTTTATTTTAATTTTTTACTATTCAATATTTGAATTCTTTTTTAATATATAGTTTTTTAAGTTTTTTAATTATTCGGTTTTTGAAGAATCAACTTAAAAATGGAAGAAACTGTAGTTCTTTACATTTAAATTTTTATATTACAATTTTATATTAAATTTATTAATATTTAATATTATTGTATTCATTTTTTGTTCTTTCTAGGTTTTTCATTTTTGATTCTTTAATTTAAAATTGGATTAAAGCACAAATAATTTAAATTTTTGTAACTTATTAATTTTTAATGTTATAATTTTTAATTTCCAAAACTTCTTTTTGTTTTAATATTTAACCTTTTTATGTTAAAGTTTTTATTATTTTTAATTTTACTTAATTTAATACCATTTAATTTTTTTCTAATATGTTTTTAAAATTGTTGCCAGCAGATTACCTCACTCATTAATAGTTTTCCATTTTTTCCATTCCGTGTTTTTGCGTGATACTCACACCTCATGAAGCATACATAAATCCCACAAATTTTGTCTGCCATTTAATTTAACTTAAATTAGAATTTCTTACTTTTCCCATTCTGTAGAAATAAATTGATTTCAATAACTCAAAACACAAGTATTTAACACATTTGCACAAATCGCCAATCAACGCGGCTGCACTCACTCTCTCTGCTCTCCATTTTGCCATATCATACCACAAATGTGGCAAAACTTTTCTTAACGATGACATCAATAAATTTTTGTGTGTGTGGCTTTGACAAGTTCGGCAACAAGCGGCGAACAGCAAATAATGGATTGGACAAAACTAACAAGTGAACACCAGGGAGGAGAAAGAAAGAGAGAGTGGGAGAGAAAAAGCAAAAGGCGATGAGAGCTATCGCTAATGGTCCTGGAATAAGTTGTGTACTATAGATTTGATTCCTTTTGAGACTTGCACTGGAGCGCTAATAAAACATGCACACACACACATATATAGGTATACATACATATATATACACATGCGAGACATTACTATGCGCCTAAAGTGTACAATTTGGACCAAGCTGCGTCTCAGTTAGCTCAACTGCAACTATTTGCTAGCTCGATGGAGGCTTTTTAAATTGTTTGCTTTGTGGCGGTAACTCTCCGTCTCCCCTGTGTTAGCAATCATCTAGCAATCCAACAACAATTTACAAGCAATCCACTAGCGATTCTCAATCGATTGCAAAAGTAATCCTCCTGCTCATTGATTGGATGGTTGGATGGCTGTATTTAAGTAGCCTTTGGCGTTTGCCCAGCCTGCTCCCCGGTCACCTTCCGTTTCTTGAACGGTTCATGCCTTGCCCTCCAACCACTTTCCGGTTTGACCTGATTTCGACGCTTGCGAATTTGTGACTCTGGCTTGAACTGAGTGGCGTAGAGTTGTACATTTGCTTTAGCCAACAGCAGCAAAGCATGTGGTTTCGTCGTCCTGGTGGTGGTGTGTACAAAATGTTGCACAACCACTACAGGGAGTTTGTTTGCGGTGTGGGTGTGTGTGTGTGAGCTTGTTGCGAACAATTTTCCTAATTTAACTTTGGCATTCACTGAGTCGAGTGATCTCGTCGATGTGGTCGTCATCGTTGCTGTCGCGCTTTACGTCCCACCTCCATACATTCACTCTTCCCAGCTCCACTCGTAGCCACAAATATTGCTCTGCATTTCATGCCAGAGTTACAGAGTTGCATTGATGGCAAATGTTTTAGTTGTTGTTGTTGTTGTTGTTGCTGTTGGTGACTTCTTTGACTGCATTTGCAGGAAATGGAAAAAGTTTTTAATTTGGTTTTGGTTTGAGTAAAGCTCGCAATGTGGCTGTGCAGCTGTGGAGCTGCAGCTGAGGCAAAGCGCTTTGGCATAAAGTGCAGAAAAGTGACGAACAAAGTGGCAGCAAATTGCGAAGATATTAAGGAGGAAGACGGATACAGCGGCGAAAGGAAGTAAAAGAAATGTATATAGCCTGCAAGCGCGGTGGTCAATTTAGTGCTTTATATTATTTCAGGCTTACGATTTGGCAGTTTTGTATATTTCTGAAAGCAAATTTGTTGAATTAAATTAATTTTGAAGAGAAGTTAGTTTGGAAAACTAACATTTGTACAACGAGTTGTATGGTGACTATTAGAAATAATAACCCATTATTGCTGATTTTTACAAGCAACATTTGAATTGCAATATATAGAAAGATTACAAAATTTCATAATTTTTGTAGCTCAACTGCATGAGTTATAGGCCAAAATCGTATTTTTGAAAATATTTTTGTATGGGAGCTACTTGATACAGTTACACAATTTTTATGATTTTTACTATCAATGCTCTTCATACGATTTTGAAGTAGTATACAAAATTTCCAGCACTTAGCTGCTTCAGTGGATGAGTAATGGAAAAAACTCTCATTTTTGAACTTCCAGTTGTAAGGGAGCTATACGTTATATTTAACAGATTTAAATGAATTTCACCATGAGGCCTTTATTTATAAAATACAACAAGTATACAAGTTTTTAAGCACATGCCTACTTAATTGTATGAATAATGGAAAGAAAGCTAATTTTCGAACTGTCAGTTATATGGGCGCTACATCTTTTAGTTTTGTGATTATGTTGATTTTCACTGCTAGCTTACTACTTATCATAAAGAAATAGAATATAGAATTTCATACTCATAGCTAATTAATTTGGAAAGTTATAACCTAAAATATCATTTTTGAGATGTCTATCGTATGGGAGCTACACGTTACAATTACTCAATTTTAATGATTTTCACTGTGAGCTTAGTAGTGCTGATAAGTAAAACATGCACGAAATTTCATATGTACAGCTAATGAATTCTAAAAATTATAGCTTAAAAACCCATTTTCGAACAGCCAATTGTATGAGAGCTATACGATATCATTATACGATTTTGATGATTTTCACAGCCGAGCTGCCAATTATGAGTGGAAAACAGCATACTTATTTTTCACTTTGCTGGTTTGTAAGAATGGTAATATAGCATTGCCTAAAATGTGGTTTTCGAAAAATCACTAAATCAGTTATTCTCCAACCACTGAGTGGTATAAACGAAAGCACAACAAAGTATCGGCGTTTCAAAAGTTAACATTTTTCTTTTTGCAGAATTGTTGACTCAGTTGGAATGCCTTATTTGAGCTCCATCTCCGTTTTTGCGCTCCCCTAGCACCACTACCGCTGCTGATATGCATTTGTATGTTGCCAATGAAAAGCGAGTTCAGCTGGCATTACGGAAATTCAATAAAATGCGCATCTTTTATGCAATAGCACATTTCATTTCATTTCGATTTCGATTTAAACTTCCAAATGTGCCGCTAGCCAATTTACTTACTCTCCACTCGCTGTCAATAGAATGTGGGAAGGAATGAACGAATGAATGAATCGTTGAAAGAATGTGGGCCGGTGCGCTAGGCAAAGTCCAAATACTGATGCTACAAGCCCGCCGGTACCGCAAAGTTGTGAAAAGCAACCATTTTACGGACACAGTTTTCGATAGTAGCGTTGAAATTGCATTATTTGCAAAAGAAATCCAAAAAAAAAAATAAAAATAATAGTGAATGAAAAAGGTAAATAAATAAATAAAAATCCCATCAAAAATTGGCGTAAAGTTCGGTAAAAATTGTAAAAATTATTTATTTAATGAAATTGAATTTTCAACTGGGGCGCACTATTTTTGTGCTTTCGGCGTTTATTTGCACTTTTTTTTTTGTTATTTTTTAATATATAAAATTCATTGTGGCCGGCCTGAGGTTGTGAGGCTTAAAGAAAATTAATAAAAGTGCGCCTTTTTTACACGTGTTTGACTTGATAAAAACCAGTTTAAGTTTATGCAGTATATTTTTACTATACCACGAAGTTTGAGGCCTATATTTTTATAGTGATTTCAGTGCGTTAAAAAAATAAAATATATAAATTTATAATTTTTATGGTATACTACAAGTGAATTTACAAGGTTACGTATACGCACTGTAGTGCTAAAATACAATTTCATTACGAAGAAATACTCAAAAATTGTGTCTAACTCATATAAATTTCATTATATATTTCTTATAAGTCTCTCAAAAATTATGTTTTAATCAAATTTTCCTTTACAAACAAATTAATAAAATAAAGCCACTACAAGTGTAACGAATAAGCGCTCAACCCATGCCATATATCAACCAAATGGCCTTGTAGGTATGTGCGTAAATTAAAAGCACGCTGAGGGCGAACGCCAAGTCTTTACTGCCAATTGACGCTTCAACTCTAAGCGTGGGGAATTAAAATTACAAGGCACTTAACATAATCCCATGAGTTACTTATTTAGCGTGAAAAATGCTTAAACGAGTGAATTGGCGTGAGTTTAATATTGCCAAAGGCAATGAAGAAATTGGGGAATAAAGATATTAAGAGACGAAGTGCACAACAAACAATGAGTAATAATGACAGTTAAAATGTTGAAAAAAAAATCAGAAAAATGTGCTATAAAGAAATGATTGCTATACAAAAGAAAAAAGCTTAGTAAATTGGCAAAATGAAGCAGTAATGCTGAGTGGCCGATACTTGTCTCTATTCGTTGCACAACTTCTACGTTTTTTCACAATTATTTGCTACTTATACCATTGGACAGTGCCAGAGCAAAGAAGATAGGACAAAGTCATGGCCATTAATGGTACTGGGAGTTAAAGGAAAAGAAATATACAAGAGAATACAATTTGAACTACTCTCTCTTTTTCTTACCCTACAGTTACTATTAGGTATACCAAGCATCTTTTGGAAGTATGTAGTTCCAAAACTTACATATTTTGGCTCTTCTTCTTCTACTATTTACATTGATTGTGTCCTTGCTCCTTCATACTAAAACATCCTTGCTCCGTTCGCTATACACTAATTGTAATACGCTTTTATTGCATACTGAAAGGAGCATGAATGAGTGGCATATGATAGGAGAGAGAGAGAGAGAGCGCTAATAAGAAGAAAATATTGAAGAAAACAGCAAGCTAATATCCTATTAGGCGAACTTAAGCAGACAAATAGTGCGCAAATAGCACGCTCTCACCCTTCATCATCATCAACAAGCACTTCGAAGCGAAAAATTCGATTTGAGTGCGCAATTTACAGTCTCCTACGTTGAGAGCATGAAGCTATTAAAGATGATACTTAAACAGCCAAAAGCTAAATAAGAAATTAAAAGTAACCCGAGGGGTGCGCGGTGGAGTGCTGAGCGAGCAGTGTTCGTATATACAAACACAGAAAAATACTAAAAATCAACACATTTCAAATCGAATTAAGACATTTGTGGGGTTTTTGTATTTTAAAAATTAGCGCAGAAAAGGGAGAAGGAGCATAAAGAAAAGCTTATAAAATTAGCTTCGCCAAGGAAAGGAATTGTAGCCTTTTTTGTGGGCGCGCAGTTAAGTATTTCTTCATTTTATTTTTTAATTTTATTGCCAGTGAAGAATAATGGCTTTCTCGAAGCGTGCTTGAAGAGACTATAGACTGGTATTTCTTCACTTTTTTGTAGCAGAAAATAAAGCAGATATTTCTCGCTTCAGTGGAGTGCCAATTCGGATTTCAAAATTTCAATGAAATAATCAGAATACGAGATAAAAAAAACCAAAGTTAGATATATCTTTGGACCACAGCGCCATCTATGAAGAAGAATAAACAAACTGTTTGAGAATTCCAGCAGAAAACATAAGTTTTCCAACTGAGTTCTTTTATGAAACAATATATGGTGATGAATGTATTTTGCTTTAAACAAAATTGTTTCCTCCATTGTCTCTGCTATTGTACTGTTAGCATATTAAGAGGGATAGAGTCCACCGAATATACAATTAAAAAGCAGAACGCATAACCTATTTTCGTGCTTTAAAATCCACACACAAAAGGCAAAGAAAATGCGTTGCAGATAAATTACGAAAATTCCAAAGAAAACGAACAAAAGCACGAACTCTAGCGAAGGATGGAATGGTAGAAAAATATTAAAAAAAAGAAAATCGAGTAAATCAAACAACAACAATGCATGTAACAATGAGTGTTTACCAACTTGAGCCTGAAAGTATGCTATATACAATACATTGCATAACCGGCGACGAAGTTGTTTGTTGTATAACCCTAACAATGACTAACGAATATTTACCTTAACCTCAATTTTATTGTGAGCATCAAGTTTAACAAGAAAAAAGTAGAAAATGACAATGGTGGAAAAATAATACTTAAAATAAAAAAAAAAAATAAAAAACAGGAGAAAAACTAACAATAGAAAAACCAACGGCACCACCACAAACAACAATTAACGTTGCGTAACGGTTTGTTGGTGCCATTGTTTTCTGCACCGCAATTACATTGCCGAAGAAAGCACTCGCACACATACACATAAATGCGTACTTTATAACTGCCTTTGTTGAGTCTCGTAAATGTAAGCTTGTGCGAAACGCTTGAGGGCATAACGAGGGACGCATTGAAGAATAGTTAAAAGAAATTTCAAGTAAAAAGGAAAGTTCATCGCGCTGAAGGGGTGTATAGAGCAATGTTTGTATGTATGTATGTTTGCCCTGCCGCATGTCAAATTGCCAACACAAAGCATCTCCGCCATAAGATTTTCTCATTGTACACAGAGCGGCTGTATGCACTAGAGGCGCCATTAAAGTACAATACTAACGTACAATGAAGTGGCAGCAGTCGATGATGGTTTGTGCTGCCAGAATGAACGAAAGAGAGCGGGCGTGTTTATTTCCTTGTAGGTTGAAGTTAAAAAAAAAAAAAAAATGAAGAAGTAGTTGCAGTAGATAACAAGCCTGCGAGCAAACATGCAAGCCTGTCATATCCTTAGAGAGTACTTAGTGGAACAGTTGAGGGTAAATAGGTTATGGCTCAAGGTAAATTGCTGCATAATAGGATTTTATATATTATATATATTTTAATTTTATGATATTTTTTTATACTCTACATTTCATAATTGCTCTAGCAGACGAAACAGCAGTTAAGTTGCGTCCTTTAAGCGAGTTTTGTAATTTCAAGCCTCATTAAAGTCATTTTGTATAACAAACTCGGGTATAAGTCTTTGCTAAAACATAAATAATGCGCCAAAATGTAGGCAACGTTAAATTTCATGCTGAACTGAGATTTTTTAAAAATACGTTGCATACTTTTAGGCTGTAATAAAATGTGGTATGGTCATTAAAGTCAGTTGAATTATTTCATCGCCAATACTTTCCACTATATTTTTTTCCACATTTGAATTGAAAGTTGTTAGCGAAAAATTATAATTTTTCCACGTCATTAAATTTAAGCAATAAAATTTCACTTCACTCAAGTGTTATAAATTTTGGCGTTGTTTCTCATATTTATTTTTTATTGCAATACTTTATTGTTTATTGTTATTATACCTCTAAATCTTGCTCTTTCTTCAACACCTTGAAGGTCATATAAGTTCGTGGCAGACCATAAAATTAAGTGCGACTGTTTTGGATATTTGTTTCATTTTTTAAATAAAAGCCTTTGCTTTGAATACCTATTAATTTTTCCTGGCTAAATTTTATTTACTTTATATTATTATTTTTCATACTTTTTATTTTTTTTATATTTTTTTACATTATTTATTTTATATTTTATTTAATTTTATTAGATTTTCACTCTATTTTTATATATTTTAATTTTTCTATGATTACTATTTTCTTTATCTTATATTTTTTATCTCTTTATTATTAGAGGTTGCTCAATTGAAAATTTTGTAATTGTTTTTTTATTTGTACATATATATAGTTATTTATTTTTTTTATTTTTTTATACATTTTGATTTATATATAATTTTTTTAATTAATTTTTTGGGTTTGTTTTATTTTCTTTAGCTTAGTTTTAATTTTATTTCTCTCTTTTTTTAATGATTTGAATTTTAATTTTTTTTTATCCATTTCAGTTGGGTTGGAGGCTATACTTTCACAAATCCCCAACTTTCAGCTGGCAAATTTACAGTTTTAAATTTAATCTCACCACCATCACGGCGGCCGATTTAATTGAATTTTTAATTATTGAATAAGTAATGGATTAAATAAAAAAATATGTGCAAATGCAATGACCACAGCTGAGTATTGGCTTATACCAAGCACTGCATACTTACAGGCGTAAAACTATTTATATGCATATTTCTGCTTACACTTTTGTTGTTGCACATATGAGTGTGTATGTGAGTGTGTGTGTGTGTGTGTATGAAAGGAAATGCAAATAAACCGCAATAATTTTTATTGAATGCGGTTGCGAATGGGAAGTGAAGTGGAATGAGCAATAAAAATGGGGAATTTTTCTCCAACAAAACCCAATAAAATGAATAATTGTAACCGCAACAATTGTAAATACATACATATATTGAGGAAATTGAAAAAGATGATAAAAAACAAATAGCAATATAAAAATTAAAAAAAAAATTAAAAAATGCAACAAAGGAAAATAGTAAAAAATATATGAGGAGAAATATATGTGAAAAAAAATCTGCCTGAAATATGGCGACGTAGTTAAATGTTAGAAAAAAAAAAATGTTTCAAAACTTTTTAATTAAAAAAAAATGGAAAAAATTATTTGGTTTTGTTTAAGATGCAGATAATGCTGCTCTAGACAATACTCGACAGATGGCGCTGTGGTAAAAAAGAACTAAAATTTTAATTTTATCAGCTGTCACTTCTACCATTTTTTCTTCGTTGGATAACAAAATATTCAATTCATACAAACAAACCAGGCCTTTTAGCTCACTATAAAATAAAAAAAATTTTAATAGTTTAAATAATTTAGTGGTTGTGTGTTAACAAAGTGAAAACAGTTTCTTTATATCTTCATGATTCACAGTGGCTTAAGTATTTCTCTTTCCTATTCATTGCAAATTAGTCACTTTTAGTCAACATTTTCATTTCTCTGACTTATACTTCACACTTCTCTTATCACAGTTCCACTTATTATTCCCATTCTTCTACGTATCCTGAACTATTTGCTGGTAAGAAATTTCTTCCTTCAACATCAACCGCCACTTGCTTTAATTAGTTGAAGATACTCAAGTATGGCAGGAACTTATAAAAATTATTACGAGGATGCCTTAGCGTAGTATGAGCAGCTGCACTTGAGCAATAATGGCGGCGAAGATATTTTTATTGACTGTGTATTTGTTGTTGTAGGTGTTGGTTGAGTAGGACGTTGAAATGGTTTAAGTAGTGAAGAAAGGCTACTTGAGTGCGAAGAGCAAGTGGCGAGTTGCAGCTTTTACTTATGTGCACTGAAGTGAGGAATTTTTATATTAAATCATTATTTTATTAATTATTTTATCTTGGTTCTTCTGTACTAAGATATAATAAATAATTTGAGAATAGATAAAGATTAGCTTCTGACATTACGCACTTTATAATTGAATGAATAATTTTAAAGAATATTTTTTTTTTGCAAAAATCTCGTCTAATATTCTTTAAAAAGCCAAAGGCTTTTTTAGTTTTATTCTTGAGCTCTTTTTGCGTAATAATTAACATACCATTATGATAATTAGTTTCATGCTTGCCCTCGGCTTTTGTTTTTGTTGAGTGTCATGAATTTTCCTGTGAAATGTCACCTTAGGCGGTAAGTTGAGTATTTTTTTCATTTCTCTTTGAGTTATTTCTTCAGCGAAATTTCTTAATGACTTTGGCACTGTTTTCATTACAGAGAACAAAACAGTGACCTTACTTTTTATGAGTGTATGTGTGTGTATGTAGGAGGAGCTCATGGTACAAAAGGGATAAGGGATAATTTTAATCAAGAAGGTGATTAGTTGGTATATGAGTACTTGCCTCAGAGTGTTTCTAAACAAAATTAAATTAAATGATATAAAATAAAATAAAATAAAATAAAATAAAATAAAATAAAATAAAATAAAATAAAATAAAATAAAATAAAATAAAATAAAATAAAATAAAATAAAATAAAATAAAATAAAATAAAATAAAATAAAATAAAATAAAATAAAATAAAATAAAATAAAATAAAATAAAATAAAATAAAATAAAATAAAATAAAATAAAATAAAATAAAATAAAATAAAATAAAATAAAATAAAATAAAATAAAATAAAATAAAATAAAATAAAATAAAATAAAATAAAATAAAATAAAATAAAATAAAATAAAATAAAATAAAATAAAATAAAATAAAATAAAATAAAATAAAATAAAATAAAATAAAATAAAATAAAATAAAATAAAATAAAATAAAATAAAATAAAATAAAATAAAATAAAATAAAATAAAATAAAATAAAATAAAAAAAATTAAATAAAATAAAATAAAATAAAATAAAATAAAATAAAATAAAATAAAATAAAATAAAATAAAATAAAATAAAATAAAATAAAATAAAATAAAATAAAATAAAATAAAATAAAATAAAATAAAATAAAATAAAATAAAATAAAATAAAATAAAATAAAATAAAATAAAATAAAATAAAATAAAATAAAATAAAATAAAATAAAATAAAATAAAATAAAATAAAATAAAATAAAATAAAACAAAAATAAAATAATATGAAAAAAAATAAAAAAGTAAAAACAAAATATATATAGAATAATATAAAAAATAATGCGAAAGAAAAAAAGACGAAATAGAATAAAACAAATTAAATTTATATAAATTTATATAAAGACAATTTATAAAAAAATAAAATAAAATATTAAATATTAAAGTAATTTAAAATGAAATAATAATTTGATTTATTTTTATTTTGTTTCATTTAATTTAATTCAATTTAATATTTTATTTTATTTTATTTATTTTAATTTAATTGGAAATAATTTAATTTTTAATTTTTAATTAAATTTAATTTTTATTATTTTACGTTACATATATTTTGTTTTATTTTTAATTACTCTATATGATTTCTTTAATTTAGAATTTGTTATATATATTATTTTATTTTATGTATTTTTTTAATTTTTTTTATGTGCCATTGCGTATGAGTGACGCCAACTTTAGCAGGAAACAATATGTATGTTGCACGAATGCTATTCCCCCGACTTTTGAATGCTTTTTATACAGTCAAATAATTGTAACTCTTTTAGGATATTTTTGACTTAAAATGCACAAACATTTTTTACTTAAAACATTACACAGAAGGCTGTGACAACGGAATCACTTTCAGAAAGCTATAAGAAAAAATACTCCTTAGGATTTTAATGAGATTCAAGTTGTAAGTTTTTACAAGCTTCTGCGCTGCTGCCATTGTAACAAAGTACTCACTCACATAGCATTTCCAAGATTCTCGTTAAAAAATTGACATCACACGGTTGGTATGTTCGCCCAAGCTGTTTGAAAATTTTCCACACAGACACTTACAGAGAGACAGTGCCAGCTATGTCTTTCATGTAGAGTTAAAACAACAACAAGAAATTTTGTAGCATATCACACCATCTGGTTGCAATGTTAGCACTTTGTGCAGCACACGTCGTAATACTACATTTTCATGCCCGGAAATGCTGTCGCAACTCCCTTGCCATTTTCTTTTGTATGAATATCTGCTTACACGCATTTTAAGTACATTATTGCCACACCTAAATTACTTTCGATTGCAGCATGACGCTGGTATGCATGTTGCACCACTTAAAATATCGTACTTTTTTATCATAATAAACAATCATCAGCACGATGTTGTAATTGCGCAAGAAATATTTTGATATGAAAATTGCGTAACTAAGTGAGCTCATTATATGGTTGTCAGTCAATGTGGGTTTCATGCGTAAGTGTACTATGTGTCATGTGGCAAGATTATATGATGGAATTTATATACACTGAATGTGTGCACATCCATACAAGTGCAAGTGGAATATGCAGTAAAACGATAGCTTTTCATCTTGTAATTGCAAGTTTGTTCGAATTTACGACGTTTTGTTCGGATATGACCGCAATGTTGCCGTAATGTGGGCGTAAAGTACTCAACATACTACCCTAAGCACAAAATATATAGAATATTACAAGAAAATATTTTACGGATATTTTTTTACTTAGGAATTTAATTTCATTCTGCTTCATGTAATTATATTTAACTTTAGATCATTTTATTAATTTTTATATATGTTTTTCAATTTATTTCAATTCTTATTATGCCATTTTTTAGTTTTTTAATTTTTAACTTTATTTTATTCTAATTTTTATTATGTTATTTAATTTAATTCATTTTATTTTAGTCTAATTTTTATTATATTATTTTTTTTATTTTATTTTATTTTATTTTATTTTATTTTATTTTATTTTATTTTATTTTATTTTATTTTATTTTATTTTATTTTATTTTATTTTATTTTATTTTATTTTATTTTATTTTATTTTATTTTATTTTATTTTATTTTATTTTATTTTATTTTATTTTATTTTATTTTATTTTATTTTATTTTATTTTATTTTATTTTATTTTATTTTATTTTATTTTATTTTATTTTATTTTATTTTATTTTATTTTATTTTATTTTATTTTATTTTATTTTATTTTATTTTATTTTATTTTATTTTATTTTATTTTATTTTATTTTATTTTATTTTATTTTATTTTATTTTATTTTATTTTATTTTATTTTATTTTATTTTATTCTATTTTTTATTTTATTTTATTTTTTTATTTTATTTTATTTTGTTTTATTTAATTCTACTGTATTTTATTTTATTTTATTTTATTTTATTTTATTTTGTTTTATTTTATTTTATTTTATAATATTCTATTTTATTTTACTCTATATTTTTAACAATAATTTTAAAATAAATCTCTCCATATGAATTTCTTACAAAAGGATTCCAGCTATAGAGTCTGCAGCAGCTGCGTAGCCATTATCACTTTTATCAGCTTTAGCAACAACGACTTTGGCAGATTGAAATCTACAGAATTGTCACTAGCTTGGCAGCAGCTGCACGTTTACACTATGCTTCCGCTGCTTGAGCACTTAGTAGATCCCTAGCTATAAAAACTAATACAAGAACAATTGCAAACATATTAAATTATAGCCTGCCTTGTTGCTGCCACAGCTGCTAGCTATGCACTTTTTCCGCTTTATTAATTTTTTTCGAGTGTATTTTCTACTTTTTTTGTAGCCTTGGTTGCTACTCCGCGCAGCTGTTGCTGTTCACTTTACACTTTGCAACGCTTATGAAAATTGTTGGCATAATTTGTTGCTGCCATTAGAATTTTTCTATTCACCCGCTAGTGATAGCGCACGGCGTGTTTTTTTTTCGCTTTCGGCTCTTATTGTTTTACTACTTTGCAAAATTTCCATTAAGCGGATAAGTGCGCAGTTTTTCTCTAATCAAATCAAATTTTTTCGTCGGGCTGATTTATATTTTTGAGGGAGATTTAAATATTCATTTTATCCTTAAATTTTTTGTGAAATTTTTACTTGTTTTCTCGCTGTTTCTCTTAATTTTTTTAATTCGCTTTTTTATTGTGTTTTGTTTAATTTCATTTTAATTAAATTTATTTTATTTTATTTGACTTTATTATATATATTTTTATTATATTTAGTTATAATTTTTAATTTAGTTTGCATATCGTTTACCTTATCCAATATTATCTGCAAACATTCCTAAGGACGGCCTTCAAATATATGTTAGCAATTTAATGAGTAAATCCATTTTGCCCTTAAAACTTATTTGCAAAATTCCTCCGTACTGTAACAGCAAGTGCTACCCGTTCCTTTCAAAGAACTTGGCGCCATAGATGGTTTGATTAATTAACAATTTCCATTATTTGCATCGTAATTAACCCTTTGACTACTCAACTATTGCTTATTTACTTATTTGTTTCTTGTTGGAAATTACGGTAAATCGTATTATCTGTTTGTTGCTCTAAGACACGTTTAGTACATTTTAATTAATTGCGTACTCTGTGCACGTTTTCAATTCAAAAGTCTTTCCGGTGACACACGGTCAAAACATAAATAAATTGTATTGGTGCTCAAAAAACTCCTTTGACAAAAAGCGGGGAATAAAAAAGTGGAAAAAAAATTTGCTCACACACCTTTTCATTTAGTGATTTATAGTAATTTTTCTTTTTCACCTTTTTTATTTTTTTTATTTTCTATTATAAAATAAAATAAAATAAAAAATATTAAAAGAAAAAAAAAATAAAAATAAAATAAAGAGGATTAATTGTAAACAATAACAGGGAAATATATTTGGTTAATTATTTTTGCAGTAGGTTTCTATTTAAGAAAAAATTCACATTAGAAAAGTTACGTATACGCCATGTGATACTACTAACAGCACAAATGAGGAAGTAAAATCATTTCTCTTATAAAAATATTTCTTAAATTTGCTGTTTTTTATATTTATGTATCTTCATCATTTCATATTCGTTAAATTAATACACAACGCCCTTTTTCTGTTTTGTTTTGTTTTGTTTTGTTTTTATGTAATTCAAGTAGAAGAAAAATATCAACTATTATTATAAAAGACGCAGCATAAAAAAATCCATTAGTCACGATTTAAAATTGCGAAAAAATTATTCATTACTCTTTTCATTAAATTAAAATTAATTCCTTTTAAAAACAGCACATCACTCATACGCCATGTGGCACAGAGCAACAGAATGATGAAATATTCTTCCCTCAAGCAATATGGCTAAGCTGTTTTTTTGCTTTGTTTTTTTTTTTTTTGTATTTGAATTTGTTCTTTGCTGCAGT
Source organism: Ceratitis rosa (assembly GCA_037013455.1). NCBI lineage: Eukaryota > Metazoa > Arthropoda > Insecta > Diptera > Tephritidae > Ceratitis > Ceratitis rosa. Next base: position 2,053,298 of record JAWMAG010000001.1, on the reverse strand, counting down.
GAGATATTTTTTAATTAAGCAGGTCTGAGGAAAAAATAATAATAATACGAAAATACAACAAAGTAAAGTGAATTGGTGCGCATTTTTTCGTTTTCCAGCTATGCAGAGTATGATGAAAATGAATTCAAGCGCAACAGAAATGAGTAGAAAAAAATATGCAATTCGTTATGAATATAATGAAGAAATGTCATGGATTTATATTTGAAAAATAAATGAGATTTTCACGCTTGTGAAATGGGGCAAAAGTAGAAAGAAGTGAAAGGGTGCGAACATTAAAGTTTTCCAATTTTGACTTTCATATTCAAGGCACACATTTACGTAGAGTCAGCAGATGCTTCCACTTAAAAAATTTGGTAGCTTTAGAAATTGCGATGTAGAAGTGTGGTCACTAGATGTGAGTCGAAGAGAGTTCTCTGGAAAATGATGGCCGAACTACAAAATGCAAAACAATAACAAAAAAGTGGAAAATTCATTAGATTACACAACAAAGAGTACTACCAAAAACAATATGTTGCTAACCAAGAAATGTTGCCTAAAAATGTTGCTAAATCTTTTTCTAAATAGAAGGTGGTTGTTGTTTTATTATTTATTGTGATTAAAACAGTAGTTCAATACAAAATGTTGCTAAAAAACGTTGCTAAGAACATAATATTGACAGAAAGTGTTGCTAAAAAATGTTGCTAAGGTTAAAATGTTGCCTCGAAATGTTGCAAAATTTTTTGTTAAGATTGGAATGTTGCCTAGAAATGTTGCAAAATTTTTTGTTAAGATTGGAATGTTTCCTAAAAATGTTGCTTAGAAATGTTGCTTAGAAATGTTGCTTAGAAATGTTGCTTAGAAATGTTGCTTAGAAATGTTGCTTAGAAATGTTGCTTAGAAATGTTGCTTAGAAATGTTGCTTAGAAATGTTGCTTAGAAATGTTGCTTAGAAATGTTGCTTAGAAATGTTGCTTAGAAATGTTGCTTAGAAATGTTGCTTAGAAATGTTGCTTAGAAATGTTGCTTAGAAATGTTGCTTAGAAATGTTGCTTAGAAATGTTGCTTAGAAATGTTGCTTAGAAATGTTGCCTATAAATGTTGCTAGGCATAAATTGCTGCTAATCAATTTGATTAATGGTTAAAAAAGTCTGATGGGAAATGTTGCTAAGCATATACTGTTTCTTAGCAGAAAATTCTGATATTTTTTTCACTAATTTTTTTCTAATTACTTTATTGTAATCTCGTTTCTTATTTATTTTACTACAACTGTTAGAGCAGCTCTGTCTCTACGAAATTTCTTTCATTTCCTGCAATTCACCGATTATGTCATTTAATTTGTTTATTCCGTATGGCCTATCCAAGGATTACGGAAATGTCATAGCAAATTACATAACACCTGAGCCTTTTGAATAGAGAACAGCAAACAAAGCAAAAGATTTCGAACAAAATTGCTGCTTAATCCAACAAAGCGGATGCTGTACCAGTAGAGCTGAGCTGAGCTGAGCAAGGATATTGAGCTGAAATGACAAAGATGGTTGTGAAATAAAGAAGAGCAAGAACAGGCAGAGGAGAAAGAGAAGAAGCAGCATGGTAAAATAGTAAGAGAGAGAGAGTTTCGAAGTATATAATATATGTACAACATTAACTCAAGTGTTGCAAACACCAAACGATGATAATAAAATCAGTAATGCGCATATAAAATAGATAACTGAGTACAAGAATGAGCAGGTAGGTAAGCTCTAAATGAAGAAAATAAAAAAATAAACATGAAAAGCAAATTTTCAGACTACAAGCTACAACACGCCCGATGTTGTTGAAGGCGGCATGAGTAGGCAGATGAGAGGTAGAAAATACCTTAGCAGGATGAGCTTGCTCTCTTACAACAGCCAGGAAGTGTTAAATTGGAAGCGGAAATAGCAATGGTAGGCAAAAGTGACTTGCATGTTGTAGGCATTTTCTACTTAGCAACTCAAGCAATCAGTTTGCTTACTTCATACCTGGATACTTTCAATAAGATAAAATCAAACTGAATTGTGGTGCTAGGTAGACTTTGTAAGCAGTGTATATAGAGTGCAGAAAATTGAAGATTTTGTTTGTATACCTATAACCATCAAAGTGTATATTTTTGCCGAAAGCGACTGAAACTAGGCTAAGCATTTCTTCGTACTCAATTAATTTCTGCCAACAGTGCCAATTTACTTAAATGACCAACATTTTTAGCGCACAATAATCTATCTTCCTAGTACTTAATCTTTGCCACATTTTGAATTCCACACTACCTTCTTTAGAATTTAGTAGCGTCGCATTATTAATGATATAATTTAGGCCAGGTTAACATGTTCGCCGCTGTGTTGGTGTTGACGAGTTAACATTGCGAGTAACAAATTAATAAATAAAATTTAATTAAAACCAAACAAATAGTATTGAATACTGTCGTGTACAGGACTTATACGCTTATACTTTTGCCAGCGCAGTTTGTTGTTTACAGTTAACAAACACTCCTTGCCACTAAAGTAAATGCATGTTAATGAACATTTCGCTCTGAATCGACTGACAGGCGGTAAGAGCTCAGCGGTTTCCTATCATGACAAGTAACTTGGCAACCAAAGGTAGTTACAAGAAAATATTAGGGTGGTCCGAAATTCTTTTTTTTTTAACAATTTAAAATAATTTAAAAATAAATACTTTCTGCCCGTTTAAAAAATTAACAAAAAAATTAATTTTGAACACTTTCTTAAAAGCTTTTGTTTTTGCACAAGAAACAATTGCTGACGAAATTTATTGGCTCCAAAATTGAATTTTGGAATTGAATTTGAATTTGGAAAAAGTTAAAATTAAAAAAAATTAAAGATAAATATTTTTTTGTTAACAAAAAAATGAGTATATATAGCAAATGTATATATATGAGTATATATGTACAACTTGTAATGTAATAAAAAAATTAATTATTCTAAACATGTGTAGAAGGGATTCTAAAAATTTCGAAAATGGTATAGAATATCTTAAGATAAAATCTTTGTTAAAAAATATTTGAAAAATGTGATTAAAAAATTTATCAAAAACAAAAAAAATTAGAAATTGGTAAATATCAAGCTTGAAAAATTTTGAAATTGATATAAAAATTTGAAAAAAAAAAAAATATATTTGAAAAAAGACGATATTTAAAAAATTTTGTTACCTTTTCCAAATTACCATATAAAAATTTATTTATTGAATGTTTTGAAAATTAAAAAAAAAAACTTAAAAAAATATATGTTTAAAAATTCTTTCTTTACTACTTTTTATTATTTTTTAAAACTTTAAATTTACATATAAATAATTTAATTAACAAAATGGATGAGCTGATTTCGTTCATATCATTTTAAGTTTATTTCAACATAATAATTGTCTATAGGAGCTTCTAAATTATTATATTAAATTAAAGTTTTTATGCAAAAAATATATATTTTTTTTCATTTTATTCCAAGCGGTGAGTCGGTGAAACTAAATATAATGTCAAACAATAATAATTATTTTACAATGTAAAATTAATTAGTAAATTAAATTTTATTTTTTTTTTCTATGCGGTAAGCTTTCCAAAAATTAAATTTTATATACCATTTTGGGACTACCCTAATAAAAAATATATTTATTTATCTCTATGCACTAGTAGCGGCTTAGTGCTCTCGAAAAACTACAACTCACACTACATGCGTTATGCAGCAATGCCCCTTGCCTTCTGTCACCCTTACTCTCACTCTTTCTGTCTCTCACTTTTTTCTTTATCTTTCACTCACTTACTCACACTTTGGCCTGACTGTTAAATCCTTCACCGCAGTAATTAAAACATGAAGCTCAAGTTTATTTGCGTTTTGGTTATCTTTGAGCAACAGCAATTACCTAAAACAACAACATAGACAACAACAGCAGTAGTTGTGGCAATAACAATAACAACAAATAGTTTTCGGTTTGCTGCATTACCAAGCGCATCGCAGTGCAGCTACATACAAATGTACATACGATTTTGTTACACCATTTATGGCATCTCTAAGCCTCGTCGGGCTGATATGTGGTATGGCGGTGCTACAGCAGTGTGCAGTTGCAATTATCGTCTTTTGTATAGGAAACTCTATACACATACATACAACAACAAGGTACTCCGTACATATTGTACATAATTTGGTGGCACGTAGATAGCGTCCTTTGTAGGGAAGTCAGTCGGTGCTCTACGAGTACTCGCTCGCAGCTTTAGATCATAAATATTTATGTGTACTAAAGTTCTTTGTAGTTTGTCGTTAAGCTTACTGCTACATATTGTGCATATATACACGTACATTGTGGTGTACGTATAAAGTGCACTGATATTTGTGCATAAAATCAGGGAAGAGAAAAGATTTTTAAAAGTGTAAAATTTGCGAAATTTCGAGTTTCTAAATCCGTTGTGGAAAGCAGTAGAGATGAAAGGTACCTAAAGCGCAAAGATTATACTTTTTTCATATTCACGAAGTTAAGACTTGTTTTGATTATCGTCGATTCCATTGAAAGATTATTTGTTATTTTTATTTTAAATTAAAATTTATAGATATTTTTTTACAAATTGCCTTTTAGGCAACTACAGCAGCTTAAATGCTACCACTGGAAAAATTTTTGTATTTATGTATGTTTGTATACTTTATACTTAACTTCAAGTGAGCTTTGCCAATATTGGTGTTTTATCTTTAAATATTTTAAATTCTTACCTGAAAAGAGAAGAAAAAAATTATTAATGTTTTATTTGTCTATATAATAAATGCTCTTTAAAGTAGAATAAAATTTCTCCTCTTCTTTATTTTCATATAGGGTTTGCTGTTTGAACAACGACTTATTTGAGTTTTGAAATCTTCAATAACATTTCCGCTGTATAAAATTTACGGTACAAGGTAAGGGGTTTACGTTAGGGTTAAGTTTACGCTGGAATAAAATTAAGGGATATTCCAAAAATTTACTTCCAAAATGGCGCGCCTTCGATCTCAATAGCAAAGAAATTGTGAGCTGTCAAACGAGAACTGATGCTAATTGGTTGCCTTAAAGCTATGATTTTTACTCCATTCGACTGAAGTCGCCATTGTAGCCATAGGTGGTCACCCAATCCTGGTAGTCAGGTGAACAAAGTGGGATAAGGTCGAAATCATTAAAAGCTATTTATCTCTTTTTTTATAGCAATTTTATCCAATAAAATTGCTGCTTTTTTACTTTTAATCGATTTTTTATATATCTTTTTATTGTTTCTATTTTTATTTTATTTTTTATTTTCGAAACTTTTGCTTTTAATTGAATTAATTGGTGAAATTAGAAATTATCTAAATATTTTGAAGTACAATGCCTACCGATTATTATTTATTATACTTTTTTTTTTTAAATATTGTTTGCGGAACATTAATAATAAATATTTTATTGCTAATTTTTTAAGCTTTTATAAATTTATATATATTTTCTATTTTTTGTATTAAAAATTTTGACTAAAAATTGCAGTTTTTTATCGTTTAATTATTTTATTTATTAATCAAGTTTAGTTAACTTAATTAATAAATTTAATTTAATTTAAATAAATTATATAAATAATTTAAATATATTTTTTCAGAAATATTTCAGTACAAATAAATAGGAAAAATTTATTTTTAACTCTCTTTGATATTTTTAAATTTTATATTTATGTTTTTATTTCACTTATCACTTATGTTAGTAATTAAATAATTATTTTTATGTTATAAAATTTTGTATGGAAATGCTAAAAATCCAATAAATAACAAATAACTGCACAAAAACTAAATTATTTTATTTGGGTTTTCATTTAAATGGAACTGTTTCAGACCATATATTTTTTGGAAATAGTGAAAAAATTACAACAATAGCTTTGGACGGTAGAAGTTATAGCTGCTATTTCGGAAACCACCACGTTTCCTCATCAGACTTCTTTTTCCAGACACCTTTTGTTCGAATGGAATTCGAACTTGGGATGCCCACAGCACGAGCCAATGGTAATCCCATTAAGCTACATGTGTGCCGCTTTCACATATTGTTGTTTTTCACTTTTTTCCTTTTACCTACATATCCACGATCAAGTGCTCAGATTTAGTAAAAACTAACATTATTAACTGAATTTCAATTTTTTTTCAGAATAAATAAATAATTAAAAATTTATTTTTTAAAAAACTGTTTCCACACATGGTTGATGGAATTTAATTTACTGATTTTAATAATAATAATAATAATAATAATTTACTATTTATTTTCAATTTTTTTGTTGTTTTTGTTAGCTGTATTATATAGGTATGCATTTCATTTGAATTTTTTAACTCCAATTTTCATTTTGTTACTATTAATTTTTATTTGGAAGAAATTTAAAAATTTAATTTAATTAAAAAAATATAAGGTTTTTTTCTGAAGCAAATTGATGTTGAAAAACTAGTTGATGATTTTGATTTATTTATTTTTTTCCTACATTTTTATTATTTTTTTTTTAATTTATATATTTTTGATTAAATATTTTTATTTTTAGATAATATTAATAAAATTTATTTTTTGTTTTTAAATAACTTTAAATATGCATATAATTCAGTTTATTTTTGTTAAATTTTTTATATAAAATTTTTAGTTAATAATAATATTAATTAATTTTTTTAAGTTGAGAGCTTTTAATTAAAAATTCCGCTGGCTCAATATTTAATTCTCAGCATTAAATAAAAAATAAAAAAAAAGCAGAAATCTATTTCTCGTCCTTCTTTGCCCGCGCTCTATCCTTTAGACACCAATTAAGCTTCGTCTGCTTCAAATCAGAACTATTAAAATCTAAACGAGAAACAATCAACAATAATCAGTGGAGTAAAATATGAACGCTTCAATTACCTCACAATAGAATTGAAATATAAATATGAGAGAAAAAATAGAAATTTTAGTATAAGTAAACTGCATCACCGTTTAACACACATACACCCACACATATACACGTAAAACACTATGAAAAGCGGCAACGGAGCGTAACTGAAACTGTGTAACCAATGCGCTGGTTGTTGACGGTGTTGTTGCTTTCAACGCTGCACTGCCGTCAAGCGAAGGATCTAAAACAGAAACGCAGTAGTGTATAGAATCTGTGGTTGTGGCATTGATGTGGTCGTTATAACCTAACCACTGATTGCCAGCGTCAGTGAGCGCTGCATCACGAAAATTAAGCGCCGCATGGTAAGGCAAAGCAAAAAAAAAAAAATTGCTAACAGTTAACAAAAATCAACCAACAGCAAAGAGCAAGTGCAATGAACGCTGCCAGTAAGGACCTCAGCGGTTGGCTGATGTTGCGATGTGGCGTGATCGTCACCTGGGGATGGGTTGCAGCAAGAACAGCGACAGCAGCATCAGCAGCTTGTCGCAAGTTATAATTTAAATAATGGAATACACGAAGCTGCAGCTGATGCTTACGATAGCTACCGTTAAATATATGCTCACACACATATAAAATATAATTGTAAATATTTATATGTGTGTTTGTGCATTGAAAGGCAAAATATTGAAGCTGCCACGCCTGTGTGTGGGCGAATGCGTACGACAATGCAATCGACGACCGGTAACTGGCAAATTATACGCGGCGATTGTTGAACGAACGGACGACAGAGAATTTATCTACAACTTCTGACCACTCTGGGGACTCACGCCACTTTGAGCGCGTAGTTGGACGATGTGGGTGATGTAAGCAAAAGGAAAGGCATTAAAAAGGGATGGATAAATACACTAATGTATAAGCATTATTTGAAGTAATAAACCTTTATTTAAAAGAAGAAATTTTAGTTCAAAGTATTGTCCAATATATATAAATATTTTTTTTTATTCATCAAAAAAGAAAATAGTTTAGATTTGAAACAAAGTACAATGTAGGTAAATACTTTTTTTAATCAAAATAATTTTTTTTTAATTAAAACAGAAAAAATGTTATGAAAAAGTAATTTCTTGTAAAAAAATTTATAAAAATTACAGTAAATAAAATAAATAATTAATAAAAAAATTAATGAAACAGTTTTTAGGTTTTTCAAGTTTATTTTTTATAAGAAAAATTAAAAATTTTATAGAAAAACCAGAAAAAAAACTAACTGAATACTAACCGTTGTAAAATTTAATTATATTCCTTATTCAAAACTTTATTCTAGGAAAACGATTTTTTTGATTATGAATTTTGATACAATAAAAAGTAAAAAAGCGGAAAAAATTACCTAACAATTGTAATAAATAAATTGTTAATATGAGAAGAATTTCCTTTTTGTTTTTTGAAATCGACTGATAATTTCAAATTAGTCTATGACTTTCTTTTATAAAAAAAAATAACAAATAATTAAAAATTACAAAAGGCAGTCCAGCAGAACAGCTGAATAATATTTCGAGCTCTTATATAGAAGAATAATAAATCCAAAAAAGTATTATTGTACTGCCACTGCTACCGAGAGCCAATAACAAAAACTACCAACCTTCACCAAAAAATAAAAGAAACATTAAGTAAAGGCAAGTCCTGTCCAGGAAGAGGAAAATTAAGAAAGAAATATAGGCATTTTGTGGCAAATAAAAAGCGAAAACAAGCAAACTTTGAATATTTGATATAAACAAAGTAGAAATAAAAGAGTAAAGCTAATAAAAGACGGAAAATAAACAGAAGAAAAAACTATAAAAAAAAGAAAAGAAAATAAAATATCAAATTTCTCCTTACAACATTTTTGAAGAAAAAATATAAAATATGCAAGAAATGAGGTAAAAGAATGCCCACTAGCATGCATAAAGGTAAAGTGTAGCAAGTAAACTGGACAGCAGGAAGTCGAGTTGAGTTAACTGATGCAAAGTGAAGTGAGGTTGCTTGGCAATATACCTATAGGAAAATGCAGAAGTTGTGAGGCAAGCAAACCAATACAATTGCAAGCATAACGCTCAACGTGGCACAAACTGAGCGCCAGTGTGGCTTGGCAATTGGCCATTGGCCGTTGCGGTTGATTTTACGGTAATAAAGTAGTAAGCAAATTGAGTCGACTTGATGTGGATTGCCAGCAGTGGAAAATGCGCCAAAAGGCCGACAAAAATCAAAAAGTACAGTGTTTACTAGCAGTCGCTGTTGGTTGAACGATTTATCGCTTAAGTTGATTTTTTTTTACATTTTAAAATTTTTTTTAAATTTGATTTGACTTTTAGTCTAGTTTTTTTTAGTGAACATTTTACCACTGGTCGTTACAGGTTGAGTAGGTTTTGGTATAACTTTTTTTATAATTTATTTTGTTTTCCTTATTTTAATTTCTTTATTTAAATTTCTTTAATTTTTTTTTATTTTTTTACTACTTTATTTTTTACTGTTTTCATATTTTGTATTTTGTATTTTATTATTTCTTTCATTATTTTATTTTTTACTTTGTTTTTCATTGAATTTTTTATTTTTGTTTTCTCTATTTTGTATTTTACTTTTAAGTTTCTGTTTTATTTTTCGTCTTCTTGCACTTTCTTGTCTTACTTCTCTTTTTTCATTTTTATTTTTATTTATATTTTTATTTTTAATTTTATTTTTAATTTTATTTTTAATTTTAATTTTAATTTTAATTTTTATTTTATTATTATTATTCTTTTTATTTTTATTCTTATTATAATTTTTATTTTTACATTTATTTTCTTATTTTATAATTAATTTTAAATTTTTAAATTTTAAATTTTTTTATTTTTCTTGCACTTTTTTGCCTTACTACTCTACCAACTGATGGCAAATCACTCACAACCATTAACTATATGCTGACTTTGCATTAAGGCATCTTCTTCCAAGCACCCACGGGGCGTATACGTAATCATAGTATTGTGAAATTGTTTGGTAAATAAATTATAAGCTTCGTTTTGTGTAACTATGATATTTACTTGTTTTTTCTCTTTTTTCAGTTGGCTTGCATTTCACGCATTCTTTTTTTTGTGTTTTTTTTTTATTTTAATTCTTTTCTTGGTTTTCTCTTTTTTCTTGTTTTTGCTTTCTTGTTACGCTGTAATCTATTTTGCATATTGAAATACACTTCGCCTAACAATCTGGTGCCGTATGCCTGTCAAGTACTTTCTGGGGTGAATATCACAATGGCTGCGGTGGTGGAAGATGGCGCCGCACTCGAAAGAAATCCTCAGTGTACTGTCTATAATAGTGCCCGAGTGTACAAAACGAATGCAGTAGTCAGCAATTTACTGAGCATCTTGTTGCAATGATTTCGTTTTTAACAAGAATATGGCTTCATTTGCATAAACAATAATAACAGTAGCAACAACAACAACAGCTCCCTCGTGGCGTTTTAAGTGCTTCATTTGGTTACTGCATCTAATTTCGTTAAAATTGTGTTGAATGGTTATTGTGCGCAAAGCGCAGAGAGAGCGAGGGAGTGAGTTAAGAGTTGAGAGTTCATGATTAAGGGTTAAGGTTTATTTTATGGCATGGATTACGTTACAGTTTGGAAAATAGATATTTTCAAAAAGTTGGATTATGTTCTACACTGCATGCGACTAAAGTGCGAGTACAAGAAAATTACGTATACGCCATGTTGTAGCCCAAATGGTGAAAAATTACTGTTGGATTATTTAATTTGGTTTAGAACGTTTTTAATTTCAAAAAATAAAATTTTACGGCAAATGTTGCTGAATATAAAGTTATAAATTCCTTAATTAACGGATAAGGCATTATAATTTGAAATGGAATTTGGATCTTGAATAAACTTACTCGTATCTTGCTCCAACTCAAGATAAGTTTGAAATTTAAACTTCAGGCCATCGAAGCCAACCGAAAAAATTCTCTTACTAACAGAAAGAAATTTTGTACAATTTTTTAAAAATATAATTTAATTATATCTTAATTTTTTTATTAATTACTTTTTTAAAAATCAATTTATTTTTCTTTTATCCTGAATAAACTACTTTTATAATTTATTATATTTCCTCAATTAATTTCATCCAAAAGCACATTCATTAAACTCCATTCAATCATTCAATAATTAAAGTTGTCGGACGTCATGGCGTATGAGTGACAACTGAAATCGGTCACATCGCAGACTCGTGTCAAAAACATAAAATTTATTACATAAAATATAATTTCATGCAGTCACTAAAATGAGCATATGTCAATAAGAGCTTACAGACTTGTGTATTTTTCTATTAAATTATATAGGCAAGCATATGTACATACGGTCATACACATATGTATAAATGAAAATAAGTAATTAAGCCAAAGAGACGAAAAACATTTCGCAAATTGATGAGCACGCCCAACAATTATGCCTTGTTAAATGCCAAATGCTCATAAAAATACAAACACACACACTACTCAGCATTTAATATATGTAAGTCTATATATGTATATGTGTACGCATGTCGCTTTAATTTTACGCCTGTCATTAAAATGTGCGACATTTATGTATGTATAGCGTTAAGCAAATTTACGATTGCTCATGAGTTGCTCATATGCCTTGAGGCAGCACAGATACGCAGGCAGTGTTTGCATCTAATAATATATACATAACAAGTAAAGAAATAATAATAAAAGTATTTTTACATATGTTCTCGTATGTATGAAATTGAAGAAGTTATAAAAGCATATTCGCCAATACTAAAAGAAGCTTTAAAAGGCACGTATTTGTAGAAAGCTGGCGTGATGAATTTCTAAAAAGAAAAGTTTATAAACAGAATTTTTTTTATTTTTTAATTGCTCACTTTTTGCATTTCATTTTTAGTTTTTACTTTTATAATTAAAATTAATTTTTTATATTTTATATTTTATATTTTATATTTTATATTTTATATTTTATATTTTATATTTTATATTTTATATTTTATATTTTATATTTTATATTTTATATTTTATATTTTATATTTTATATTTTATATTTTATATTTTATATTTTATATTTTATATTTTATATTTTATATTTTATATTTTATATTTTATATTTTATATTTTATATTTTATATTTTATATTTTATATTTTATATTTTATATTTTATATTTTATATTTTATATTTTATATTTTATATTTTATATTTTATATTTTATATTTTATATTTTATATTTTATATTTTATATTTTATATTTTATATTTTATATTTTATATTTTATATTTTATATTTTATATTTTATATTTTATATTTTATATTTTATATTTTATATTTTATATTTTATATTTTATATTTTATATTTTATATTTTATATTTTATATTTTATATTTTATATTTTATATTTTATATTTTATATTTTATATTTTATATTTTATATTTTATATTTTATATTTTATATTTTATATTTTATATTTTATATTTTATATTTTATATTTTATATTTTATATTTTATATTTTATATTTTATATTTTATATTTTATATTTTATATTTTATATTTTATATTTTATATTTTATATTTTATATTTTATATTTTATATTTTATATTTTATATTTTATATTTTATATTTTATATTTTATATTTTATATTTTATATTTTATATTTTATATTTTATATTTTATATTTTATATTTTATATTTTATATTTTATATTTTATATTTTATATTTTATATTTTATATTTTATATTTTATATTTTATATTTTATATTTTATATTTTATATTTTATATTTTATATTTTATATTTTATATTTTATATTTTATATTTTATATTTTATATTTTATATTTTATATTTTATATTTTATATTTTATATTTTATATTTTATATTTTATATTTTATATTTTATATTTTATATTTTATATTTTATATTTTATATTTTATATTTTATATTTTATATTTTATATTTTATATTTTATATTTTATATTTTATATTTTATATTTTATATTTTATATTTTATATTTTATATTTTATATTTTATATTTTATATTTTATATTTTATATTTTATATTTTATATTTTATATTTTATATTTTATATTTTATATTTTATATTTTATATTTTATATTTTATATTTTATATTTTATATTTTATATTTTATATTTTATATTTTATATTTTATATTTTATATTTTATATTTTATATTTTATATTTTATATTTTATATTTTATATTTTATATTTTATATTTTATATTTTATATTTTATATTTTATATTTTATATTTTATATTTTATATTTTATATTTTATATTTTATATTTTATATTTTATATTTTATATTTTATATTTTATATTTTATATTTTATATTTTATATTTTATATTTAAATTTTATATTTTATATTTTATATTTTATATTTTATATTTTATATTTTATATTTTATATTTTATATTTTATATTTTATATTTTATATTTTATATTTTATATTTTATATTTTATATTTTATATTTTATATTTTATATTTTATATTTTATATTTTATATTTTATATTTTATATTTTATATTTTATATTTTATATTTAAATTCAATTTGAAATTTCATTTTCAACAAAATATATAACGGTTTTATGCTGTGTTGCGAATAATCATGGCAGACGAGCCTACATTAAACAATGGCAGGCATACAAAAATATTTGGTCTATATTATATGCACCATTGCCTTGGCATCCAGTGAACATCTTTGTGAACATGGTTATAGCAACAACCGTCAGCTACGGCATCTTTGCCTTCGCCAAGCATTTTGCAAATTTCAATTTGTCGTAAAGTTAAGCGAATTTATTGTCATAAATTAAAGCCTCGACAGCAACAAATAGCTGTGTTCCTTGGAAAAAATTAAGGAGGGAAGGACAGTAAAATGTAGAATTTTATGTAGAAGGAAGAGCATCAATCTCGGGAAAAGGAACACCAAAGGGAGGAGGTATAGGAAACTGTTCTGAAATTGTCTTGCTTTCAATATAAAATACATGTTAGGGTGTTGCATTTTTTTTACAAGCAAAAATATTATTACGTATACGCAGTGTTGTACTAAGAAAAATAAACTTATATTGGCCATATTTATTTAATTTATAATATTAATATTTTCGCTTCTTTTTTAGGTGTCTCACCATTTCGAGACTAAATTTGATATACTGGTATAAATAAAATAGTAAAGTTGCGTATACGCGGTGGTGGACTTGGAGAAATTTTTGCATTGAAAGAACCTTTATTACATACAGGTTTTATTTTAAATATGCCTCAGTGTCATAATTCTTTGTACATTTTGCAATTTTTGCATTGCGTATCCTAACCAAATTTAATTTTCACTTGCGGTATGAAATTCAATCTTCCCGTGTACCCTCATGCATATTGATTACTGCCGTATGTTCGTCACTTGTTTATCTGCTTAAATTGGTAAACACGTTAAGTGCTTTGTTTTATTTTTTTGATTTTTTTTTGTTTTTTTTGCGTCATTGAAAATTGTTGCTGCTCGGTATCAAGGAAAATTTGGCGTTTCGGAAATTCATGTATTAAAGCTGTGCTATTATTTTGCATGATTTTATGTAAAAGTTTATATGTAAATAAAAATATATTTACGTGCTTCAGCATATACAAAAATATTTTAATAAATTATAGAAACACATTTTATACGTTTACCAGTGTGTTATGTAAGCATGAATATTTCATATTATCATGCTTTTGTTTTCTTATTTTCCTGGCAATTTTTTTTTTTTTACTTCCCGTCTTGTTTCGCTTGTTTCGGCAAGGCAACACAATGTTGTTGTACTAGTAAAATACACCAAGGATTAACTTAGATGCGCATTAAACACGATTTATTTTTATTTGGGTATAAACATAGTAATCAAGCGAGAAATTGGCACTCGATGGGATACAAAATTGATGAGTGTGTTTACTACAATATTGTGTATTTTTATTTCATTAGTTGAGATAAAACAGAAATTAGTACTTAGCAACGAAATTTCGGAGGAGTGGAAGTATTTTGAAGGGAAGAAAATAAAATGCCAAAGAGAAGTATATGAGAAATGATAGGTTTTGCTGAACCAATAAAAGATTGCTAGTAGCCCTTTCTCTGATCTGTTATCCTAGACTCTGACACTTCTAGCTATTAAAAAAGTGATGTTGGTTTAGAAACCACTTTTTCTGTACTTTAGCTTTAAATAAAAATTTAAAGAACAACTAGATACTACAATAGTTAATTGAAAATTCACCTTTCGTGCTAGAAAAATTTAAGAAGAATTTCCGCTTAAGACTAAAAATTAATTTCTAACCAAAAAATTAAATTAATTACATGCGTGTTGCCGAAAATTTATAGCTGTGCGCCTACTCCGAGGCACTCTAACATGAATGAAAACAAGCTTTGGTGTATCAAAAACATATAAAATCCACATAATAACTGCCTATTCGTGCCGCAACAGACCTCCAGTCACCACAGTGAAATGTGTACAAACAACAATAATTAATTATGTTATATAATAACAGGCATAAAGCAAAATTGATTAATTGATGAATGTGTTTAAGGCAACAGCACTTGCCAGTCAAGCTCTACACGTCTCACATGCACCAAGTAAACCACATATTAATATCACTCATACGCCATGGTGACCCTGTTCGTAAGACAGACCATAAATCGTGTACTTGCAAGAGTTTTGTGACGCAAAGTTGGCGCATAAGACATATTGAAATATTTTACATGAATTATGTATGGGTTAGAGAATGTGCCTAAGTGAAAATGAATGTTGGCAATAAAGAGTTAGTATGCTCAAGAGAAGAATAAATCATATGAATGAGGGGCACACATAAACTAAGCGACAAACGAAAAAACACATTTGGAGGAAAATGTATAGCCATTTTTGAGAATAATATGTGCATTAAAAATATTAAAAGGAAGAATAACTTAAAACAATTTAAAATAATAAATATATGTACATATATCTGTACTTTGTTGAATAAACCAATATCTTTCATTTATACTATAGTATTCTCATTATTTCTCTTTTAATTTCTGTGTCGCTTCGCATGCTGTTTTCTGTCAGTGTCATAATAGGTTTTATAATGCTCATTTGTGCGCTGTTGGTAGCGATATAAAACTACTTATATATACGATTATGTGTGTGTGCAGAATCGTATTTCGCTCTCGTTTTATTGCAACTGACAGTTTTATTATCTCAATTCAGCAATTTCACAATTTCTATAATAACAACATGTGTAAAAAGACAATGATGACTACGGAATGGTACAAACAAACACCCAAGTAATAGATTTTGTTGTTTTAGTTGCAGGTGATACTGAAATAGGAAATTGTTTGGAGAGCAGGCTGTTCAATCAGAGGTACTTTTAGGAGTTATAATCACCTCAAATTCAATTTTAAACCAAACTGAGCTCTAAAACTGTTAAAATAATTTCAAATAAATTCATAAAATTTCCAAAAGGTCCCCAGACCTAGATTAAAAATATTGCTGAAGAAGCTCGAACTGTTGTATAATCCAGAAATTACATCGAATCACTTCTGGATTACGAATATGAATGAAAAGTGGCATCGAACTGGTTGAGAAGTCTTTATACTTGTTTCATCTAAAGTTTTTTTTTTTTTAATTAGTTGTGTTATTCCAATCTTGTCTCCACCTAATTTTGTAATGTTTCGAATGGATAAATGGATGGAAAACGGTTGATAAATGGGTTTGTAATAATTTTGTTATATTGTTATTTTCAGAAAAAGTATTGTGGAATGATTTGAAACTACTGCCAAAAATGTTTCAAAACAGCAGCATAATAGTTCAATTATGAGTGAAAAATGCTATCGAACTGGTTTCGAAATAAAAACATATAAATCTAGAGATGGTTACGGTAGATTTTAATTTTTTTCCCGACTTACTCAAACTGTTTAAAGAAACGACATCTAGCTTTCAACTGAGCAGAACTGGCTTCGAACTGATTTTAAAATTATTCTCAACTATGATTCAGTCCAGAAGTGGTTACGAAAGGGTTACTTTTTTTAAATTAAATATATTTTAATACAAATTCGTTCTGATTCAAGTTTCAAACTGATCCAAGAGCGATACTGTATAAGTAGCGAAAATGTTGCAGAATTATTTTAAATTAGTTTCAATGCCAACTTGTGTTAGTTCTATACATTATCTACACATTATCTAGCGTGAGCGTAAGCTCAAGTCAGGATACGCATAACACATTTCTGCAAGCTACTGAATCTTTTATGCTGACGTCACGTTTCTTCTTACACTAGGTTACCATTGTTTGGATATAATTCATTATTTACCTACATGCTCAATTTACATATTGCAATTTCATATTTGTATTATTGTTATGAATATATCCTTTCTTGCATGTCCTTTGTCCTCTCGTACTGCTGCATGCATATTGACTTCAATATGATTGAATATAAATTATTTATATGTTTCCATCAACAATGGCTTCGAAAGCATAAAAAAAGCCACAAAATTCCCAAGAAACCCAAGAGGGATGAGTAATTTGAAGAACGAGCAGTATAAGATATATAAACAATAATTCAATGGAGCTTCAAAGCATGAGGAGGAGGATTTTCCGGGAGATTGATAAAATGTAATATTTATTTATACACTTTTACATATACAAAAATGCACTTGCCATGCAACACCCACGTTGGCTATCAGACCAGTGCCCTTCGTTTATTGGTTAAGGTTAACTTATTTGCGAAATATGTGAGTATACATTTAATATATTTATATATTAAAATAAACATATATTTTCGTCACCGGGACTTCACTACTAATTTCACTTCAATATATGCACCTTCAATGAAAATTTTTCCGTGAACCTCTTCGCCTCAACCTCTTCGCCTCATATAATATGTATTTATTTATATGCGTGAATATATATGTGTGCAGTGCATGTCAATATCAATTTGATTGCATTCAATAAATTCTGTTTCGAGTTTTCGTGCTTGTGCTCTGCTGATATCTATGCAATCCACCCACCCACATACATACATTTTTAATAATTTATTATTTTCAACATATCGTATAACTGTCTCTGCCACAACTACTACTAAAGCACACTCTCAAATGCTTTCTTCAGTTGCCTTCTCTCTGGCCCCCATCCTCTCCATCTTATATCTGCTCATTCAACTGTGCTTGCTTGCTGCTGTTAAATGTCATTAAGGTTGTTCGATGTCATGCTGTTCGTTGCCTTGATGGCATGCCCATGTTATACACACATTCATATGTACATCTATATTCTACACTACATTTATTTTATATCCCTCGTCCGGCACAGTTGTCCTATTTAGTTGCTTCTTCATTGTCCACTTGCGTCAGTAGTCCATTTACTGTTTCCACTCAAAGTTTTGTCGCTTCAATAAAATAATACTCTCCCTTTGTCCCTCCTCCTCTCGCCATACTTCACACTACTTATGCTTTTGTCTAAAGCATACTTATAATAATAGTAGTT
>JAWMAG010000001.1:1980000-2032500 GCA_037013455.1 Ceratitis rosa | reverse complement strand
GTTTTGCGTCTTGATGTTTTTCCAACAAATGGAGGGACCTACAGTTTATACTAAGCCGCCTCCGAACGGCTGACGGTTTTTTTACGAGGAGCCTTTTTATTTCATGTCCGAAATACACTCGGAGGGGTGGACATTCCCTGCCGATGGGCGACCGCAATTAGAAAATTGAACTTAATTTTTTATTTAAATTAATTTTCCATAACTTTTGGATGTTGCTGGCACTGGGATATGAACCCGAGCCTTCCGAATGTCAGTACGCAATGCTAACCACTCGGCTATCAAATAAAATTAGTTGAAAATAATAAGATAAAACAACAAAAAATTTTATGAAATATAAATAAATAAAATAATATAAAATAAAACAAAATAAAATGAGTTAAATGAAAATCAAATAAATTAATATAAAATAAAATGAATAGAATGGGGTAAATGAAAATAAACTAAAATAAAATAAATTATAAAAAATTTAGTTAAATAAAAAAATTAAAAAAATTAAATAGATTAAAATTGAATGAACAAAAATAATATGTAATAGAAAAAACTAAAATGTAGTCTAAGTTAGAGTAAGTCACACCTTTGTGTTATCTACTTCTCAATGCAATACAAATAAATTCATCTACGATCCTCACTGACTGTCACCTCACATTTCACTGCCGACCTTTTCAGAGCATATAGCATGTCATGACAGCAGTCGTTTGAAAATGAAACATAATTCAACTTTTATTTATGTTGTTTGTTGTTACTGGCATTGATATTTAATAGCCAATGGCTGTGAGATGCATATCAAAATATAACGAATCACCTGGAGCTCAGCAAATAAAGCAGAGAGAAGTAAAGGAAGAAATAAGTTTTGCTGTATATGTGTATATATGTATTATATATATATAGATTTATAAACAGAACAAATAACAAATAAAAAAAAAATATTTAAGGTGTACTAAAATGATTTAATGGCAAACGGATGTTGTGACAAAGCCTGAGGGTGATGAAATGGAGCTCTGTTTGAGTTTCTGTGTGCGTTTGTGTTGTTGTTTGTGCTTATAATAAATGTGTCACCAGCGGCTGCGAAACATGTAAATACGTAGATATATATATGTACATATATATATATATTTATGTATAAATTACTAATAGGCGACCAATTGGTAGTGGCAGTCAAATGGCAAACAACAACAACAACAAGAAACTCGGTTGTCACAACAACTTTGGCTGCCACAAACTGACCCAGTGCTGGTCTCTACACATTTAACCGCAAATTTTCCGTTACCTAACTTTATCCGTTTTGCTTTTGCTTTTGTTATTATTATTGTTTTTGTTGTTATAGCGTTATAAATGCTCATGCTCTCATTTCCTTAGAAATTTCACTGGACTAGTAGCTCCTAGTGCAGCCCGAGGGAAGCAGCTGCTGCTCAGCCAGTTGAGCAATAGCACTTTAGAAAATTGCATGCAAAAACGACAATAAACGCAACAGGGCAAAGAAAAGAAAAAAAAACGAAATTGCCGTAAAAAGTTGTAAAGGAAGTAGCAAAAATGCTATTAAAAAGAGTGAGCGGCAAACGGAAATGGCAACGGACAAATGTTAAATGTGAGCGCAGCACTCACTTTCGCTCTGCAGCGGATATACATATGTATATGTATGTGTGTGCATTAAAAAGTGCTTGGCATCGTCGTCGCTTTTGACCGATATGCATTACGGAAATTTATTTTCCACAAACACCCACACTACCACACATTCCGCTTGCCCGATTTACCGTTGTGCAGTATAGTATTTGTAGGTACGCTGCTGCTATGCCTATGCAATAATTTATAGTAGGTCGAGTCGCGCTGAGTTGCGTTGAGTCGAGTTGAGTTGAGTCTATACCTCTAAGGCGCTCAGTAGGCGCTTAGAAAGAGTTGCCTTTGTAGCGCAAAGGATATGCATACATAGAAGCAACATATCCCGAAGGCGGATATTATATCAGCAACAGCGCGAGCGGCAGAGGAAGTTGTAGATGTTAGCATATATTTATATACATACATGTATTTGCAATGGAATAGTTTTTTACGTTGGTGAATTGTTACACAAAAAGTGCTATGTTTGTGTTGGTGCTACAGCAAAGAGATTCCTCAGTCATGCTGAGCGATGCAAGTTGTGTTGCTTTGATTTTACATTTTAGTTGCGTATTAATCTAATTGAACCATTTTGTTAGTTTGACGTTCTGAATTTTTTCGCTTCGTTACACTTTTAAAGTAGTTTTTGGATTTTTAATTAAAAAAATTTCAATACATAAAAAATTAAATACAATAATAAACATTTACAATAAATTTAATTAGATGATTTCATTAATTTTTAACTTTAATGTATTAGAAAAAGTTTCTTTAAATATAACCTAAGATTAAATCTTTTTATTAAAATAATGAAAAATAAAATAAATTAAAAAATTAATTCATGAGACATAATAAAAAAATAAAATAATATCTTAAGTATAAGAAAAGAATATACATATAATAAAATAAAACTAAAAAGAAAATATTATATAGGTAATATACTAAAATAAAACAAAATAAAGTGAAATGAATTAAAATAAAATAAAATGGAATAAAATAAAAATAATAAAAAAAAAAATAAATAAACTTAATTAAAATAAAATAGGATATACGTAAAATAAAAATAATTAAAATAAAAATTAAAAATAAGATAAAATAAAAATTAAATAAAATAAAAAAGAAATTTAAATAAAAAACAATAAAATAAAAAAATTAAAGTAAAATTAAAAAAAAATAAACAATAAATAAAAAATAAAATAAATTATAATAATATAAAATAAAATAAGTAGAATTAAATAAAATTAGATTAAATAAAATGAAATGAAATAAAATGAAACAAAATAAAATAAAATAAAATAAAATAATATGAAATATAATAAAATAAAATAAAATAAATAATGTAATTTAAATTAAAATAAAATAAAATACATTAAAATAATTTAAAACAAAATAAAATAAAATTAATTAAAATAATATAATATAAAGTAAACACAAAATAAAATAAAATAAAAAAATAAAAATAATAAATCGAAATAATTAATACACTTCGGTAGGATGAGTTTTGAGGGGAATAGAAAAGAAGTTATTTATGACAAATTAATCATGAAATGTCTTTTTATCATAAAGTCATTTACTCAATACTTGCGGAATACAACATTTTTGGTTTTACCATTGACATTGGTCCACTTCCCGTAGAGAAGAAGAGTCTTCCTGTTAATCTAAGCAAAAAGACAGCTATGCACCGAAATTCAAGTAATTCGATCCATAAATATGTTTTTTTTTTTGAATAGGTCACTCCCCGGTCCATTTCGTAGTCTGACGAAATTTCAAGTCATTCGGTTGGCAACTTTTGGAGATTTTTGGAAATTTCTGGATTTTTCCATGTGGACATAAGATTTTTATATATAAGATGTGTTATATATATGAAAATCTGTTTGAGCTTAATGGTTTCTTAAATCCAAATACTCGCTTAATATTAATTTATCGCTTATTTCATGGTAACGCTACAAAGTAAGCTATGAAATTCGGATTTTTCTTTTAATCAAATAACAACATAACATTTGGGTGCGGCATAATATGAAATTAGTGGAGACATACAACCGCTTAAAAAAAACAGACACTTTGATTAATTTAAAACATATTTCCGAAAAAATAATTCATTAAAATTTTTCCATTGTTTTTCTTCTTCGCGACATTTATACACCAATAAAATTATGTGAATCCCTTACTAAGACAATTACGTGTCTATGCAAGTGGTGAGTGGAGAAGAGTGTTTCATTTTGACAGAGAGAACATGTGAATTTTATGATTAATGAAATTAAATGAAAGGATATCAAATACACATACAAACAAAGGAACGAAAAATATTTGTGTTGTCAACTGCAATGGTATAAAACAAAAACGAGGATATAGCCAGCTGCCCAGGGCCCTCTGAACTAGTGGCGGATATTGCACAGAGAAAGGCAGCAGACAACGCGTGTGAATTTTATGCGCTGCTTACACCAAGCCACTAAATTAATTTTGAACTGACAACAAATAAAAGAAAAAACTGGAAATTTTAATACAAAGCCATGGTGGTGGCAAACCGGCGATGTTGCTGCTGGCGCGTCTGTTGGGAAAACATGACATGAAATTTAATTAAATGACTTTTTCGCAGAAGTTTTTTTGCGTGCTTTCGGTGAGTAGTGACAAATAAAGTTTGAAATGCACTGACAGCACGTATAGCGGGTGCAGAGATAGAGGATAAAACATGATGTAGCAATAAAGGTTGGGAGATTTCTATGGTATTAAGTGATGCTTGTATTGCTCGTTTTTTACTAAATTCTTTCATTATTTTGACGAAGTAAAATATAGCGTGATTGACTGTGATTGGAAATAGAATCAATGAGAAATTGGATTTGATGAACAAACTAAAATATGAACATAATATATACATACACATGTACGTGTATCTAATAAAATTGAAAAATAAATAATAAAAAAATAAAGTTAAATAAGATAAAATGAAAAAAACAAAATAAATTGAAATAAAATGAAATAAAATAAAATAAAATAAAATAAAATAAAATAAAATAAAATAAAATAAAATAAAATCAAATAAAATAAAATAAAATAAAATAAAATAAAATAAAATAAAATAAAATAAAATAAAATAAAATAAAATAAAATAAAATAAAATAAAATAAATTAAAATAAAATAAAATAAAATAAAATAAAACAAAAATAGAATAAAATAAAACAAAAATAGAATAACATAGAATAAATTAAAAACAAAATATAACCTAAAATAAAATAAAATAAAACAAAACAAAATAAAATGAAATAAAATAAAATAAAATAAAATAAAATAAAATAAAATAAAATAAAATAAAATAAAATAAAATAAAATAAAATAAAATAAAATAAAATAAAATAAAATAAAATAAAATAAAATAAAATAAAATAAAATAAAATAAAATAAAATAAAATAAAATAAAATAAAATAAAATAAAATAAAATAAAATAAAATAAAATAAAATAAAATAAAATAAAATAAAATAAAATAAAATAAAATAAAATAAAATAAAATAAAATAAAATAAAATAAAATAAAATAAAATAAAATAAAATAAAATAAAATAAAATAAAATAAAATAAAATAAAATAAAATAAAATAAAATAAAATAAAATAAAATGAAATAAAATAAAATAAAATAAAATAAATTGAAATAAAATAAAATAAAATAAATTGAAATAAAATAATATAAAATAATATAAAATAAAATAAAATACAATAAACTAAATTGATAAAAAATAAAATAAAATAAAATAATATAAAATAAAATAAAATAAAATAAAATAAAATAACAAAATAAAATAAAATAAAACAAAAAAATTAAAATAAAATATATTAAAATACAAAAAATAACATAAAATAAAATGAAATAACTTAAAATAAATTAAAATAAAATAAATTAAAATAAACTAAACGAAACTAAAATAAAATAAAATAAAATAAAATAAAATAAAATAAAATAAAATAAAATAAAATAAAATAAAATAAATTAAAATAAAATAAAATAAAATAAATTAAAATAAAATAAATTAAAATAAAATAAAACAAAAATAGAATAAAATAAAACAAAAATAGAGTAACATAGAATAAATTAAAAACAAAATATAACCTAAAATAAAATAAAATAAAACAAAACAAAATAAAATGAAATAAAATAAAATAAAATAAAATAAAATAAAATAAAATAAATTAAAATAAACTAAACGAAACTAAAATAAAATAAAATAAAATAAAATAAAATAAAATAAAATAAAATAAAATAAAATAAAATAAAATAAAATAAAATAAAATAAAATAAAATAAAATAAAATAAAATAAAATAAAATAAAATAAAATAAAATAAAATAAAATAAAATAAAATAAAATAAAATAAAATAAAATAAAATAAAACAAAAAAATTAAAATAAAATATATTAAAATACAAAAAATAACATAAAATAAAATGAAATAACTTAAAATAAATTAAAATAAAATAAATTAAAATAAACTAAACGAAACTAAAATAAAATAAAATAAAATAAAATAAAATAAAATAAAATAAAATAAAATAAAATTAAATAAAATAAAATAAAATAAAATAAAATAAAATAAAATAAAATAAAATTAAATAAAATAAAATAAAATAAAATAAAATAAAATAAAATAAAATAAAATAAAATAAAATAAAATAAAATAAAATAAACTAAAATAAAATAAAATAAAATAAAATAAATTCAAATAAAATAAAATAAAATAAAATAAAATAAAATAAAATAAAATAAAATAAAATAAAATAAAATAAAATAAATTAAAATACAAAAAATAACATAGAATAAAATAAAATAAAATAAAACAGAATAAAATAAAATAAAAAAAATAAAAAAAAAGAAAATAAAATAAAATAAAATAAAAAAAGTAAAATAAAATAAAATAAAATAATGGAATAAAATGAAATAAAAAAAAATAAAATAAAATAAAATAAATTAAAATAAAATAAAAGAAATGAAATTAAATAAAATAAAATAAAATAAAATAAAAAAAAAATAAAATAAAAAAAATAAAATATAAAAAATTAAAATAAAATAATATAAAATAAAATAAAATAAAAGAAAATAAATTAAAATACAATAAAATAATATAAAACAAAATAAAATAAAACAAAATAAAATAAAATAAAATTAAATAAAATAAAAAAAAATAAAATAAAATAAAATAAAATAAAATAAAATAAAATAAAATAAAATAAAATAAAATAAAATAAAATAAAATAAAGTAAAATAAAATAAAATAAAAAATATGATAATAAAATAAAATAAAATAAAATAAAATAAAAAAATTTTTCAAATAAAATAAAACAAAATCAAATCAAATAAAATAAAAAAAATGATAATAAAATAAAATAAAATAAAGTTAAACAAAATAAAATAAATTAAAATAAAACACTATAAAATAAAATAAAATAAAATAGAATAAATTAGAATACAAAATATAACATAAAATAAAATGAAATAACTTAAAATAAATTAAAATAAAATAAAAATAAAAAGCTTAAATAAAATATTTAATGTGGTATACTGTTGAGAGTGATTTAAAATTTGCCTGATTTTTGCATCAATTTACAGCTTTTTTCCACACTTTGTGTTTTTGCGCTAATATTTTAAGGCAAACACCAGGATTTAATACCTCGACTGCTGGCCAAGAGCCAATAAGTCAGCAATGAAATCTTGAAGCCATGAATCTTACAAACTATGAACATACTCGTTCACAGTTGAGTGCACTCACACAAAGTGACTTAGTCGCCACGAAAGCAAGGCCTGCATAAGCGCGAGTACGAGGAGATCTCTCTGCAGCAGCAACCATTATTTGGTGAGCTATTAAAAATTATCACAGAATGTTGCAGGATGTAACTGGCACACGGTCTAGTTAAATTGTGATTGTTGTACTGTGCGGTGAATGATGCCAATGGGAGCAAAAGTTAAAACAATGAAAGATAGTAGAAAGGAATATAAAAGTGTACAGCAACGGGAAAGGAAGCGACGCGAAGTGAAGGAAAAAGAAAACAACTTAAACCACAACTAGCAATAAATGAAGAAAGGAAAGAAAGTTTATCAACCAACAAAGCTTCGGGGGCAGATAGATTGTCGACACTATGTGGTATACTAGTGTCTGGTGAACTGTTAAGGCGCAAGGTAGTTAAAAAATTTCTTTTATTTCAGTATGTAGTAATGATAATTTGGGCGCTAATGTGCTGAAAAAGAAACTTTGTGTTTTTTGGTGCATTTGGTAAGAGCTCGCCTCGAAGTATGCAACGGAAACTGAAGTTAAAATTTTGAATTATTTTGTTTATTTTTTTTTTCAAAATTAAATTATTATTTCAGTGCATTTATAATAACTTTAATTCTACTTACGTACTTTTTATTCACTCATACACTAGCATTTAAGGTCAGAATAAGACATTTTTTGAAATATTGCAACATTTTTCAACATGACATGCCAGCATTTAGTTTGTCTGGCGTGCTAAACATGACTGGTTTGCAAGCACTTATGGGTACACAAATACATACTTCAAAATAATAGTGAATATGCATAAAGGGGAAAGCATTTAGTACCCCTGTTACGAAAATTTAAATTGTTTTTTTTTTACCTTTGACATGAGTGTTTAGTTCCTAAGAGTCCTCAGCATCTTCCAGGAATAAGCGAGGATATAATAATTGGTAATGGTTCATTACCTGAGCATAAAAACTGGACTAAATTGAGATAAATTTTGAACTTTATTAACTTTCTTGTAGGGTATATGCATGAGTGTATACCTATAAATATTTAAATGCCGCGTGCTTAAATTTCTATGCAAAGGAAAATATTTTCTCTGATTTTTTTTATATACACCGCATCTGAGGGCGCATCTTATGCATTACATTTGCAATTTTTAAAAGTTTCAACTCCACTTGTTGGCACATATATTTGCAGTTGAATGTAAATGTGAATTCAATTGGTAAAAATTTTCCAGGTAAATTATTTAAAATGCACATACAGCTTTCTAATGAAAAACTTTAATTGAATGTCGCATACTTTTGGGCACGGAAATAGTTGAAACAGCGTTTATTTGAAAACTCAATACTTTGAAGTGGCAAATTTTTCAAAAATGGTATTATTTGAGCCTATATTTAACATTTTGTTGCCTACTTTGAACAAAAAATAAATTAAAATAAGTCAGGAAAAATTACGAAATTGTTGTGCATCTCTTGCATAAATGCCCAACAATATAATTGTTTTAAATTTTTTTTCACATATCTTTAGACGTATTATTAATCTCAGCAAAAATGTTTGTTAAAGTATTTTAAGCTCAATTATATTAATTAAATTTGTCTGCTCTTAATCGACTGGTTAGCAATTTTTGGATTTAATTTGTGGCCTACCTTTAGGCGATTATTAATTTATTTGTTGAATAAATTTTGAATTAAACTTTTTGTCATCAACACCAGTTTTGCTGCATCTTTAACTGTTGGATGCTTTTATGCGATTAATTAAATTTTTATTAAAATCTATCAGTTGAAAATATTTGCTTTTAGCTGGATTTTCTTATTGCTACTTTTTGCTAATAAATAAAATTTGTTTTAAATTTTTTTTCTCACATACTTTTAGGCGAATATATGTACTCAGCCAAAATTTTTAGCTCACACTTTTTCAAGCTTAATTTATTTAAATTAAATATTTTACGTGTTGTCAATCAACTGATAATCTGTTTAGATCTATATATAATAATATATTTATTTTAATTTTTTAATAGTATAGGATTTTATTTGGATTTTGGGTACAGTAAAATATTTTTTTCTGAAGAAAATTTATGCGTGTTTTAAATTTACTATACAATTAGGTGCATATTTTTTGGGTGAAACTTGAATTTCAGATAAAAACATATTTACGAGTATATTGCAAATTTCTAGGCATATCAATATAGTTTCGACTTTTTATTCTAGAAAAACTCGCAATTTAGCCAAATATATCCACACCTCATTTTAAATGTTTTGAAAATTTTAATAATTTTGAAAAATATCTTTCAAAATTTCACTTACCCCGCCACGACCGCCTGATCCCTCGATGCTCTCATCGTCAATATAAATTTCGTCTTTTGGCGTTGCTGAGAGACTCGCAGATGATGTTATTGGTGATGTCGGTGATGGTTGAACAGTCTTCTGCAAATGAGGAAGAATATATAAATAAATATTTTGTTTATTAAAATACATAAAACTCGACTTCTATTAAACATAAACAAATAAATGTCAAAATGAACAAAATTGATTTCAAAATGTTTAGCAAAAAAGTTGTGCTTCATCTAGTCACAACTTTCAATATTAAAAAATAAAAAAGATTTTTAGTTCATCTAGTCACAACTTTCAATATTAAAAAATAAAAAAGATTTTTAGTTTAATTAAAACTTGAAAACCCATATTCGGTAGTTGTACAGAATTTCTAGAAATTTATTACATATTTCCGCTGCGCACAAACTTTTGAGTGGAAAATGTCGCTGTAATGTTTAGAGCGCAACAAAGTTCTACTCAGGCATAGCATTCTCCCTGGCTCGTGTGACAGTTGAAGGCAGCGCTTTAGCTCATTAGTGTCAAAGGTACGCATGTAGTGAGAGGTGAAAAGTTTTGTAAAATTTCCAGAAGTGGCAGAATGTTCGTAAATTGAACTTAAATTTTATTGCAATGTTGACCTACTTTTTATACAATAAATGAACATTTCCATTTCCATTAAGTGATTGAAGAGCTTACGTACAATAAAAAGTTAAATTGAATACTGTAGTATTTAATTTTTAACTTTAAATTATACATTTTCAATTAGGAATTTGTTTTAAACAATCTGTCAAAGCTAGCGCGCGAAAATTTATGAAAAGAAATTCCGATCAATTATAAATTAATAAAAGTGTGTGCATTTTTGTTGCCTACTTTGCGGCGCCGCGCAACTGGGCATTAATAGATAATATGAATTCAACTGCCACAAAGCTAAAAATGCTAAAAAATTAACAACAAAAAATTTAGTTCACTGAAAAATTGCATATTTATGTGCATAAAATGTAAAATAAATGTTTGTGCGCAAATTTGTGTTATTTCAGTCTCATTCATAAATGATTTATTCTTGAATAATGGCAACACATAGGAAATGTAGTGAATATATTGTTTCTTTCGCTTTTAAAACTGATTGAATATGTATAATAAGCGCTAATAGTATATTTTATTACATAAATTAACAATTTATGAAATAAAAAAATTAAAAAATGCAACATTCAGCAATTTAATTTTACTGTGTGCAATAGTAACTGGAACTATAACGTAACTAGCTACCAACTGGTGTCTCGTGAACTTTTATGGAAATAGGTATAAAAAATATATTTGCTATTAAATTGAACTAGTGTTTGCAGTAACATTTGCTAAGAAATTAATTTTTAAATATTAAATAGTTTCTTTTTGATTTTTTAAATATAATTTTCAGTTTTTAGTATTTAACTTTTATGTTTTAATATTTGACTTTTATTTATTATTTGTAATTTTTAGTTTGAAATATAAATTTTTAATATCTAGCTTTTAATTTTCAGTTCAAATTTTTCATTTGAAATTTTAATTTTAATATTTAATTCTAATTTCTAATTTTTTTATTATAAATTTGTATATAATTTATAATTTTAAATGTTTAGCTTTAAATTTTAAAATTAAGTTGTAATCTTTCTTTTTTATTTTTCAAATTATAATTATTAATTTATAATTTATAAATTTTAATTTTAAAATTTTAGTTTTTAATTTTTAATTATTAATTTTCAATCTTTAATTTTCTTTTTTTTTTTAATTTGTTAAGTTTGAGTTTTAATATTGTATATAACTTTTAATTTTTACTTTTTAATTTTTAATTATTAATTTTTAGTTTTAATTTTTGTTTCTAAATTAAAATTATTAATTTTTAATTTCTAATTCTTAATTTTAAATTTATAATTTTTAATTTTTAATTTTTAGATCTAAATTTTTAATTTTTAATTATTAGATCTAAATTTTTGTTTCTAAATTAAAATTATTAATTTTTAATTTCTAATTCTTAATTTTTAATTTCTAATTCTTAATTTTAAATTTATAATTTTTAATTTTTAATTTTTAGATCTAAATTTTTAATTTTTAATTATTAATTATTAATTTTTAATTTTTAATTTTTAATTTTTAATTTTTAATTTTTAATTTTTAATTTTTAATTTTTAATTTTTAATTTTTAATTTTTAATTTTTAATTTTTAATTTTTAATTTTTAATTTTTAATTTTAATTTTTAATTTTTAATTTTTAATTTTTAATTTTTAATTTTTAATTTTTAATTTTTAATTTTTAATTTTTAATTTTTAATTTTTAATTTTTAATTTTTAATTTTTAATTTTTAATTTTTAATTTTTAATTTTTAATTTTTAATTTTTAATTTTTAATTTTTAATTTTTAATTTTTAATTTTTAATTTTTAATTTTTTATTTTTAATTTTTAATTTTTAATTTTTAATTTTTAATTTTTAATTTTTAATTTTTAATTTTTAATTTTTAATTTTTAATTTTTAATTTTTAATTTTTAATTTTTAATTTTTAATTTTTAATTTTTACTTTTTAATTTTTAATTTTTAATATTTAATTTTTAATTTTTAATTTTTAATTTTTAATTTTTAATTTTTAATTTTTAATTTTTAATTTTTAATTTTTAACTTTTAATTTTTAATTTTTAGTTTTTAATTTTTAGTTTTCAATTTTCTTTTTTTTTTGTTTATTTTGAATTTTTTTTTAATTTTTTCATTTTTAAATTAAAATTTTTGATTGAAAGTATTATAATTTTTAGTTTTTATTTTTTAATATTTATTTTTTAATTCTTAATTTTTAATTTCTATTATTTAAATTTTATTTATTGTTTTATAACTTTAAATTTTACGTTTTTCATTTTTAATATTTAATAATTAATTTAAAGTTTGAAATAATAATTATTAATTTTTAATTTCAAGTTTTCAATATTAAATATTCAGTTTTTAATTTTTAATTTTTTGGTTTCTATTTGCAGTTTTTAATTATTAATTGTTATTTTCAAAAATTTTAAATTTAAAACATGATTACGTATTTTTTATTTTTATTTAATTAGATTTTAAATGTTAAATTTTTAGCTTCTAATCTCCAACTTTTTTTTTAATTTTTATTATTTTTATTTCTATTTTTTATTTTTTAACTTTTAATTTTCAATTTATTTTAATATTTAATTTTTACTTGTTTTCTAGTTTTTACATCATTTATATAAGCATTTTTTAAATTACTTATGCATAAATTCTTTCATATGAGGTCTTTGTGAAATTTTTATATATTATATTTGTGAAGCTCAGATATAATTTATTTTTCGATGACCTCTTTTCTTGTACTCTCTACTTATATTAAAATAAACATTATATCGCAAAAATAATAAATGTTGAAATATATTAAAAAAATGTTTTTCTGCATTTCCAACACAAGTTTCCAAATATCAAATCAACACCGTGACTCTACAACATAAATCATTCATTGCTTGTCATCTTGCAGAATCAATAACATGTACAAGTGTAGTTGAATAAATTTGTTGCCATATACTTAGGCGTGGCAACCTGAAGATGTAGTGCCAATAAAATGGCAAGCTTATAAATAAACAGGTGCCTCAGCATACATATATACATATACTATATGTATGCTCAATGGAGCAAAGGCAATCAAAAAAGAGCGACAAAATGATGTTTGCTGTTTGTATAGAAGAATTATGCCTGATTTTCCGTGAAAGCGATTTGCTACAAGGCTATGCTCTTCTTCTTACTGTTATATGTTTTTTTCTTTCTGTTATCCCATTGGCTCATCGTTTTTACGCTTGTCACTTTATTATCTTAACGCTTCATTGAATCTATTCCAGCAAAATATTCCTGCTGGTTTGCTTGCTTATCAATATGAAAATATTTTCAATGTAATCGCTGCTCAGATTGACAGGAAATTAATACAGATAGCGCACACGATTCTCATTTTTATTTATTTGGTGACTTGAAGATATTGCGTATAAAAAGAGCACGAAAAATCAGTGAAAAATAACAATAGTCGCGTCTTTATTTGGGAGACTAGTGGATAAATTCTTAAGAGAGTGAAAAAATATTAAAGAAAAGTTGAGTTAGGTTAAACCGGAGCTTTATTCTTTAACAATTTAACGGCATTTAAGGTAGAATATTGGTTAGGGCGCCTGCAAGTGGGCTACGTAATTTAAGAAAAATATATTTAACATAGATTTGCTCAATATAATAATGTCAGAGAAACAACAGCTAATAACTGCATATGTTTACTTGCTTCTCGTGTTATAGACGCTGCATAATTTTAGGCGTCTTCGCTCATTTTCATTCATTTCTTATTAAATTCATTTTTTATTAAATTTTAAAAGAAAAAGTATTATAATTTATTTTTACCGTGCATATAGTGAACTATTTTGAAACTGGGCACAAAGTAGTTAATTTTTAACTAGTCCATAATGAACTGGTATGGTATTAACTAGTAAAAAGCTGGTATAATACCAGTTAAATGCATTTATTTTAAGTCAAAATTTTCAGTTAATAAATTTTTTTTTATAAAAATGTTTTCTGTAAGATTAAAATTTATACCAGCAAAATTTTTTAGTGTTTTATTATATAAACATAAATTCGCTATTATTCTTGCTTAATCAGTTTAATTTAAACAACAACCAAATACTCACATATATGGTACATACATATGTACATACATATATACAATCGCGCATATACTTTTGAAAATATGGCAGGAAATAACTAGTTTGCACATAATTATCACTTTGTTATTGCATTCCCTAACTACTTTATAGCAAAAATATGCTAAATACCAAAAACAACAAAAGCAAAAACAATGCAAATTAACAACCGTGGCAATAAAATTTTCGCCTATAAATATGCCAGCTAAATTTAAAACGCCTGTAAAGCCATCAGCCATCACAACTGTTGCGGTGAATGCCCTGCTCTGACGGGAAATGCATGTAACACGCGCAGATAATTAAAAACAAGGCGCTGGAGCTCCTTTCAGTCATGCTCAAGTCCCCCATTCCCACGCCCCACTAGTGGCTTTTCACACGTCTTGCTTAAAGAAAGTGTAGCTTTTTATATACGTGTATCTTTCCATTTTTTGTTTCGTGATATAAAAAGGAAGTCGGAAACAGACGCAAAAAAGTTGGCATGCATCGAGACATAAAAGTGGCAAGTTGGTGTGGCAAGTGCATTTTTTCATTATCTCTTTGTTTCCTTCTTTTCACGAAAAACAAGTAATTATTGCATACTTGCCGGCGTGAGCTAAGAAAAAATATGTGTGGCAAAAAGAAATAAAGACAGTAGTAAATTGTAGAAAAAAAGAACCAACAGACCACTAACGTTGCGGTTTAAACTCCGACCATTCAACGGCTTTACCAAGAGAAGAAGAAGAACAAGAAATTTGCGCCATGCAACATCATTAATTTGTTTATTCAACGTACGGTTTTCCTTGGCTTGGCGATGAAATGCAAACTTTTTCCTTTTCACTATACTGCCGACGCATCTTGTGCTTCTACTCCTTCTCCTTCTTCTTCTTCTTCTTCTTCAGATGGTAATGTACTTGCCATTCACCGGCTTTCCGCTGGCAAATTATATACAGCTCATGAGTCTCTGTCTCAACTGCAAGTATAAATTCAGGCGCAGGAGTAAAGCCGGAAATCGTGAAAAGTTGTTGCAGCTCAGCACAAAGCCAGCAGAGGAGAGGAATGAAAATAAGTTAAAGGAAATTTTATATCTTAAAGTTGTTCCCGCACACATATACAAAGTTAACTGTGGCTATTAACAAAATATGTGTTGAAGCCAAGATTTAGCAAAGTCTTTCTTATGATTTTTTGCAGCGACAAAACTTTTCTCGTTGCTGTTGTTGTCACTTATGTTGCTGTTGTGGCATGTGGTCGCTCAGCTAGGCACAAGTTTGCCTACAGAAATTTTAAAACATGACTCCCACTAACTGACTTTCTCACCACCCACTAGCTGACCTCATTGCCTCGCTAACCACCTATGCTTTATTCTTTCCATTACTGCTTACCTCTTGAGTTCTTTGCTGTTGCTGAGTTGTAGAGAAATGTCAAAATGTTAAGAAAATTTCCGTTTCTCCGGTAAAAGTTGACTGCAATTTTGAAAAGAAGCTGGCACTTTGTTGTGCTAACTAGTGGATAAGCAGTTGTTAAGTTGATGGATATGCCGAGAGGAGGAGTAGAATGGTTAAGGGGTTTCATATATACATAGATATATTATTTCTTATTATGGCATTTATCAAAAGTTTATCGTTTTCGAGCTGCAGACATGTCAAGTTATGCGGTGAAACTTCCTTTGAAGAATTAGCAATAGTTGAATTTTGTTTTAATAAGTTAATAAATAACTAAAAATAACACAAAATAAACTAAATCCGAAAAAAATAAAATAAAATAAAATTAATAACGTAAAATAAAATAAAATGAAATAAAAAATAAAATAAAATAAAAAAAAAAATAAAATAAAATAAAATAAAATAAAATGAAATAAAATAAAATAAAATAAAATAAAATAAAATAAAATAAAATAAAATAAAATAAAATAAAATAAAATAGAATAAAATAAAATAAAATAAAATAAAATAAAGTAAAATAAAATAAAATAAAATAAAATAAAGTAAAATAAAATAAAATAAAATAAAACAAAATAAAATAGAATAAAATAAAATAAAATAAAATAAAATAAAATAAAATAAAATAAAGTAAAATAAAATAAAATAAAATAAAATAAAATAAAATAAAATAAAATAAAATAAAATAAAATAAAATAAAATAAAATAAAATAAAATAAAATAAAATAAAATAAAATAAAATAAAATAAAATAAAATAAAATAAAATAAAATAAAATAAAATAAAATAAAATAAAATAAAATAAAATAAAATAAAATAAAATAGAATAAAATAAAATAAAATAAAATAAAATAAAGTAAAATAAAATAAAATAAAATAAAATAAAATTAAATAAATTAAAATAAAATAAAATAAAATAAAATAAAATAAAATAAAATAAAATAAAATAAAATAAAATAAAATAAAATAAAATAAAATAAAATAAAATAAAATAAAATAAAATAAAATAAAATAAAATAAAATGAAATAAAATAAAATAAAATAAAATAAAATAAAATAAAATAAAATAAAATAAAATAAAATAAAATAAAATAAAATAAAATAAAATAAAATAAAATAAAATAAAATAAAATAAAATAAAATAAAATAAAATAAAATAAAATAAAATAAAATAAAATAAAATAAAATAAAATAAAATAAAATAAAATAAAGTAAAATAAAATAAAATAAAGTAAAATAAAATAAAATAAAATAAAATAAAATAAAATAAAATAGAATAAAATAAAATAAAATAAAATAAAATAAAATAAAATAAAATAAAATAAAATAAAATAAAATAAAATAAAATAAAATAAAATAAAATAAAATAAAATAAAATAAAATAAAATAAAATAAAATAAAATAAAATAAAATAAAATAAAATAAAATAAAATAAAATAAAATAAAATAAAATAAAATAAAATAAAATAAAATAAAATAAAATAAAATAAAATAAAATAAAATAAAATAAAATAAAATAAAATAAAATAAAATAAAATAAAATAAAATAAAATAAAATAAAATAAAATAAAATAAAATAAAATAAAATAAAATAAAATAAAATAAAATAAAATGAAATAAAATAATATCAAAACAAAGTAAAATAAAATAAAATAAAATAAAATAAAATAAAATTATAAAACAAAATGAAATAAAATAAAATTAAATTAAATGAAACAAAAAAATTTAAAATTAAATAAATTAAATTAATTAGTGGCAATTAAATGTGTACGACTTTGCTGCGAAAATCGGGTTTTTTAACGAAATTGCCCTTCAAATTATGAAAGTTGTTAGACTCAAGTAGTGATTGTAGTTTAATGTTAATTTTCAGCTTCACTGAAATGCTTAAACTTATCTTAGCAAAAATGCAAGACACTTTGAAGAATTTGTTGTACGTGTTAGCGAAGGAAATGAAGAAATTTGTAACTACGCTGTTGTCACCGGCTTGTACAACAATTTGCGCCAAGAGCCAACATATTTATATTAGACAAATGTTACCGGGAAAAAGACGAACGAATTTAGTGAGCCAAGAAAAAACTAGAAACACTGTGAGCAATAATAAGAGCAGCAACAACAACAAAAAAAAAATACGTATACACAGTATGCAACTGCCACTCAAGTGCAATTGCAGCAAGAAAAGAAAAGAAAGGAATAAAAACAGCAAATAAGTGTGAATAAAAATTAAAAAAAAAGTTTAAAAATGAAATTACAAAAAAAAAAGAAAAAGAAAAGACACAACGCATAAAACCCGAACTCCTGGCGTTGAGTGGAAAAGTTTTTGGCACAAAACACTGTAAAGTGGAAATAAAAACAACACAACAAAAGCAAACGGAGACAATAAACAGGCGCAGCGCCGCTGACAGCTGGCATGTGATGGCTGCCGTTGGTGTTGCTTTTGGCGTTGCCATATTGCAATTTGCGCGTTGAGCGCAGCAGCAGCAGCAGGAACGACTGACAGACAGTGGCAGACATAAAGACGCCGAACAAACAAACAATTCACTTGGATTTTTGTACGCTTTTATTTAACTGCTGTTGTTGCTGCTTCATTGCATTGCATGTTGTTTGTAGCTTTAGTTGCAAGTAGAACGTGTTGATGGGAATCAAACAGCTTGGCTTGGCTTGGCTTTGGCATGGGACATTTTACTTGGCAGGCGAAAAATATGAGACTTCATTAGCGAGGGAAAGAGAGGGAAAGGGAGATAGTCAAAGAAATAGTTGAAAGGAAAGAAATGCAGCTGTTGGCTTTCCCTACAACATTTGTGGCAAGCAAGTGTCTGCTGCCAAATTGTATTTTGTCCTCGACGCTTAAGTTTATCTACTGTTTGTGGCGCACACGACACGGCAACAGCAATCAAGGTGTAAATAAGTGATGCATATGTGTTTGTAAATACTTTTTCTTTGCATAAGAGGCCACGCTGCAGAGTATAAAATGCATCTTTGTGTGGCACTCAATGCAACTTTGCACTTTTCTCTTATGTCTGCACATTTTTTTTTTATAGCTTTTTCCGTATATGCCAGACGCTGGTAGTTTGCTCACCTTTGCTGCCTTTCGCTCATTCTTTCATTCACTCATTCATACGTTCTTTCATTCATCCATTCAAACTTGTTTTCCAACATTATATGACTTTTCACACGTGCTTTTTTCCTTCTTCTTTGCTTTTATGTACTGCCTGCCGCCTTTCAAATACACTTCATGGCTAAGCAATTTTCGCACATTCACCTTTTTGAATTTGCTATCGCATACTTTAAGGGTTAGTGGCGCGTTTACAACTTGCAACATTAATGTCTGTTGCACTAACCGCAGTTTTCTTCATATTTTTTTGCTTTTGTTGTAGTGTCGAAAATAATTTGCAACAATTTCAGTTGAAAGTTAGTTAAACGACAGCATGAGGCATGTAGTCTAACTTAAGTTGATAAGGTAAACTTTAGTCTGCGGTTTTTATGGTGTAGAGATAATATTTTTGAAAGAACACCAGCCACAGCGTTTGCTATACGTCAGCAAGAGTGAAAAACAAGTTTCGGTATTATATATAAAAGTATGACTGAAAAGTGTAGCAATTGTTTTTTTTTTTAGTTTTGACGCAAATTATAAAAAGTTATTACATTTTAACTAGTATAGGTCTAATTTGTAACTACTTCAGATCTGGTTAATGCTTGTATTTAACCACAAAATGTATAAAGCGGAGTTTTTGCGCGTTTTTTTATGAAGTTTATTGTTATGTGGAACTTTTTCCACTAGTTTGTAACTAGTTGGGCGCAAAATCTAATCGAAAAATGTAAAAAAAAATAATATTAATTTGAATATTGTTGAGGTTTTGCCAAAAACTTTCAAAACTGGTTACATTTAAAGCGATATAAGATTAGTTTTTTTTATTATCTAAACATTATTAAATTGCAATTTTTAGCGGAGATATATTGTGGGAACAGGTTTTATGCATTTTAAATCTAATTAATTACTATACTAAACTTTTAAAATTAGTTTGCAATTTGTG
The DNA here is from genome assembly GCA_037013455.1 of Ceratitis rosa. Taxonomy (NCBI): domain Eukaryota; kingdom Metazoa; phylum Arthropoda; class Insecta; order Diptera; family Tephritidae; genus Ceratitis; species Ceratitis rosa. The sequence continues at coordinate 2,012,724 of JAWMAG010000001.1, read as the reverse complement.
GGATACAAAACTTTTCCCAGCTGTATTAACAAATGGTTAGATTAGTCAACAATTAATTTTTAAGTTTTTACCAAAATTTTTAAACTTGGTTACAAAGCAATTAGTATAAAACTAATATTTTAACTACTTTAATGTTATTTAAAAGACAATATGTGTTGTGATTTGCTTTCATAAAATTTCTTTGCTTAATTAATTGGAATATTTGGTGCATAGTTGTGACTAGTGTGTAACTAGTTGGCAATAACAGCTTCTCGAACTGTGTTACAAAACTTAAGAACTTAAAAAATGATGGCAATCTATTTTTGAGCTTAAGAAAATTTTGAAACCCGATTATTTTGTAACTAGTATAAGACCACACAGCTAACTAGTTCAAATTTGAACATTTCTCAGTTTTTTTTATATTTTTAACAAAACGTGCCAAAGGTTTTTTGCACATTCCCTGGCTGTACTTCAGAAAAAATATATAGAAAAATATAAAATTAAATAAGAGAAATTTTAAATTAGTCACTTGAATAAATCCTTCTAAGTAACATATTTTCCAACTTTTTTGCTCGCTTTGTTGCCAACCAAATTATACTATTCGCAACTGGCTTAACTAAAAGGAAGACATTTTTCGCAAATTTAAATGCTATCAAAGTAATTGTAAACAAAAAAATGTAAAATATAAAATACAAAACTCATAAATTAAAATGCAAAATATGATCCAAATGGAAACGAAAACAAAATAAAATATAAAAAATTTTCAAATAAAATATTAATTTATTTTAATTCAATTCAGCAAAAGAGCTTCCATTTTATAAACAAACTTCGAAACAAAAATAATAATTTTCTCATGTAATTATCGAACTGACTAAGCCCCTCCTCTAAACCGCATACATACGCACAAATCCACATTCTACATTGTTTTATAAATAAATATATACATATTTATCAAGAATATGGTAATGCATAAATAAATATTTGCGAAAAAATTGAATTTTTCGTGCGCAAAGAAATAAAAATAAAATAATTTCGAAAATCAAAATTTAAATAAATTGAAATTTTTGAAAACCAAACCACTTGATTGGTAAGCTAAATAAAATGTTTTATATTTTCCATGGTATTTGTTTGATTTTACTATTTTTATGCTTGCGCTTTGGCTGCTCATATTTGCTTTCTCTGAAGGGGCAAAAAAGGAAAGCAAAATATTTTTTTTTAAATTAAACTTGCAGCTTTATTGTTGGTTTCAATAGCTGTAAAAATATATATCCATGAATATACATACATCATAAATAATATATGTAGCGCGTGTAATGAATGTGAAAATGTACTGCCGCATAAATGGATTTTTTCCATAGAAAGTAATAAAAGAAATATAAGAAACTAACTGCATAGAATTTAGAAAAAGAATGTGTTTAGTAAAACATGCAATAAAATTTTTTTGCTATGCAGCAAAAATGCTAAAATCACTATTTTGTCAGCAATAAATGGTGTTAGCGCCAAAAAGTAGACTACAAGTATTTTTTACATTTTAATATTTTGAAATTTTTTCGCTTCCAAACAGCAACTGCATTACAGCATAATAATATACATACATACATGAAACAAAACCTCTGAAGTTTACAAAAAAAAAAAAAACAAAATTTCAAAAAAACTTTAGATAAATTATATTTGTTGGGAAAACTCAGCGGTGGAAGAATGATTTATTTAGCTTGGAAAAAAATGCGTAATTATTGTTGTAGCTGTCAGTGGTGGCGAAATGTGTTGTTATGCAAAAATAAATACAGTTTTGGAAATGAATTTTTTTGATTAAATATTTTATTTACATATTTGTGCTGAAATTTTGAAGTGCGCCTACTCGGGAAGGTATGTTAAAAGTAAAAATTTTGAAGAAACTATAATAAATACTTGCAATGCTAGACTCTTTCTAAAACCTAAACCAATAAACTAGTTATTTGGGAACTAGTTGATAACTAGTTTGAAATCAGTTAGTACAGTATGCTAATAGGTTGCGTAAAATTAAAAAATAAAGCTAAATATACTAATTGTTGGTTACAAATTTAGCTAATTGCGTAGCTGAAACCAAATATATTGCATATTTTTTGGCGCTTTTTTCGAATTTTGCAAAAACCCAAAATTTTTATTTTCAATTTTTAATTTCAAACTTTTAGTTTTTAATTCTCATTACACAAAGGTTCTTTACCTTACAAATTACCGTTGAAGTAGTTGTCTCAAAAGCGCACTCACAACAGGAAATGCTTTTCTATGCTTACTTTTAGGCGCACAACCAAAAAATAACGGGATTAAAAAGAAATTATGCACTTCTTTTCCAAGTGCTGTGAAGATGCAACAAGCAATTTCCTTTTGAGCATTCATTTATACACTCAAAAGAAAGTCTTCTAACACATGCGCCCAATTTTCGGCTACCAGCAGGGAAGCGGGTGGGTGGGGGGTGTGAATTACCGCAATGTACTTAATACTTGCTGAGAAATCATGTTGCCCTTAAAGCAGCTGCATCAAAGCATTTTTCTCATTTGAGCAATCTTTCTAAGTGCTACTGCTCAAACTCCCACTACAGCTTCGTCGGGTATTCGTGTTGGGCATAATTAGAACACTCTTCGCACTAGTTAAACACACACACACACACCCAAACACGCCTAAAGTACCGTTTTATATGCTGACACATGCATCCAATTATGTTGCTAACACAACTGCACTGCTTATTTGCCTTTAAAAATTTTCTCTAATGCCTTGATGTACATATATGGTACATGCCTGTTCACTCTGCTGTTAAGCAAATCTCATACATATAGGTATATATACGAGTATATATATTTCTGCATGTACGTAGCAAACTACGTCCATGCTGTGCTTAAAAATGCTGCAAACCGGTTGTAAATTACACTTGGTAGTGCACTTTGCTATAAATGCAGAAAAATTAGTGCTTGCGCATAAAAGTATGCAACAGCTGCTGCTCCTGTGCCACACTGCATATGTGCGCATATCACTTTATACTCCATGCTATCATCTCATGATATGCTATGCTACTTCCATTTATATTGCACTCCAACAAATTTTTCTATCTCCACATAAACCATTAAGAGCCCTTTGGCCATTGAGTGTGCTAATTTTTGGTTGTCTTAATGGAAAGTATGGAGAATTTTTGGTAAAAGTGCAAAATTTATTTTTATACCCAATCGAGACAACAGCCATTTAATGGCAGAATTTGTGTGGCATTTTTAATGAAGACATTTGAGGTAGGGTCAATTAACCTTAAATGGTTGAAACGAGGAGCATTTTTTTGATTAGGTTAGCCCCTGAATGTATGCTTTGAATGTCTAAAAAAGAGGAAAAGAAAGAATGTTAAAATTTGGTGAGGAGATATATTACTAGTTTTTCTAGATTTTTAGGTCTCTTGATAACTAAGTAAGACAGAAATATTTTTTTAAAGTGATTTGAACTTAAAACATCAAACATTTTGAGTATGAGTATTTTTACAATTATTAAAATCCAAAATATTCTAGTGTATATTTTTAAAAATATTTTTTTCAAAAATTATAATCTCTTGAGAAGTTTTTTTAGTTTTATTGGCATTACTTTTAAACTAGTAGGTAACTGGTTACAAACCAAACCGGTCTGAACTTTTTTCCAAACTTAAGTTGCAACTAATATTTTCGAACGTTTTTAACACATTTTTAGAAATAATTTTCAAACTGATTTCTGTAGCTAATAGGTAACTAGTTACTGACCACACCATTTTAAAGATTACGATAGGTTATACTGATTGACTTTCAGGCCTTACATAGGCCTGCGTCTTGTCCTTTGTAAGACCAGCTGTAAGTTCAGTTAAGTTCAAAGTCTTCAAGTACTTAAATTAGAAAATTAATTTAAATTAGCCAGAATGTAATTAGTTATTCCATTGCAAAGTAATTTTAATCTTACTACTTTCAAACTAGCAACGAAGCAACTAGTTACAAACTATGCCTTTTAAAACAATTTTTTCTTTAAATCAAATATTCTTCAACTCGTACAAGTGACTACTTTTAAACGGGTTTTAACTAGTTACCAACTAGTCCGAGTAAAAATTGTTTTTTGTTCTTTTTATTTAAATACATTTTTGGAAAATAGTTTCGTTGTAGCTACTTTCAAACTAGTTATCAACTAGTACTTTTTGGAGTACTCCCTTTTAAGTTGTCGTTGTTGCGAAAATTATTAAGAGTGTATTCTTCTATATTATTTCGTTTATATATGTACAATTTAAAACGCTGAAATGAAATAAGTATTATTTTATTTATTATAATTAATTTATTATTCAAATTGATTTGTAGCATTTTTCATTTTGTTAAAAATATTATTTTCTCCTACTCTTTAAGCCTATGAACAATTTAAAAATTCAGAAGCCAAACATAACTCGTTTTAAAGTCAACAACAAACGAGTAGCTCCAAAATTTAATAATTTGCATGTAAGCTTACAGCTTTATAAAGAAATAGTATGAAATTCCGAAAATACACATATATGTATGTATGTATATGTAAATGTGGTCATGCTAAAAATAAGAAGCGGGTTAAGGAGCTGCTGTTAACCAAGTTAAAGGGGACCTGACACAATTCACCAGCATGCGGCCGCAAGCCCATGCATCTATGTACCCATGTGAAAGTGTGTGTGTGTGTGTGTATGTGTGTGTGTTTGCAAAAGCGAATAAGTGCTGAAGAAACAGAACGTTTTGGCAAACAAAGGGTATGGCAACAACAACAACAACAAAACAAAAGAAAACAAAAATGTAAAGAAAAACAAAAAAAAAAAATCAAACTTCAGTAAAACAACCAGCGCAGGCAAGCGAGAAGCAGTAAGCACAAGCAAAATTTCAGTAACAATGAAAAATTGTACACCCAAAGAGTAACAAATACCATCCCCATCACCACTACCGCCCGCCACCACCACTGCAGTGCTTGTAGTCGTACTGCTATAGTGTAAATATGGAGAGTAACTGTAGAGTTGTGGTAATAAGAGCGACTGTAATAAACAAAAAGCAGGGGAAAAGGGAGGAAAAAAATTACAAAAATTTTGTAATTTTCTTGTTTCACCATGAGAGTGAAAAAATTGAAAATAAAATCGAAAAAATTCCACAACAAAGCCTTTTGCCGTATTGGCCAGCCTGTCGAGTTTTTGACAGCGCCTGTCGAGCTTCTGTGATAATAAACATACACACATGGATGTGTACATAAAAACTATGTGCCTCAACGAGTTGCCAAGTGCATACATTGTCGAGTTGCCAACGGGTGGCAGTGGGCACAGGTTGAAAAAGTGTTGCAAAAAATTAAAACAAAAAGAGTCATACTAAGAGCTGGTCTGGACGCAGGGCAGGTGAGCGGGATGCCTGATGCAGTTGTTTAAATGCAGAAAATAGCAAACAATGGCAGCTGGACATCATTTAGACAGTTGTCAATGAAAGCAAAATGAATGTGGGAGAATGATTAAAATACGGAATCACGGTCTGAAAAGCAGAACATGAAATTTTTGAAAAAAAACTAATAGACCTGTTAATTAGTTATTTTTCGTTTTTACAGCATTATTTTCAACAGCATTCCAAAAAGTGAACTAGTGTCAAAACTAGTTACCGACTAATTGCGAAGTAGTCAGTTGGAATATTTTGATAAGAAAACGCTATTTTCAAAAAAAAAAAATACAGAATTATATTTTAATGCAAAAATGCTAACTAGTGTCCAACTAGTCTCTAAGTGGTTACCAAATGGCTACCTAACCTTAAAGCCACAACTTTTTATATCACACAAATTTCATTATAATTTTACTCTCTTCATTGCCTGTAAAACTTCTTAAAAAAAATAGCAAAAAACCACTATCTACTGGCATAACAAAGCCCACATTGACACAGTTTCAAGTTTTTCAGGTGCATTCAAAAAAAAAAAATATTATATATATATATAAGAAAAAATGTGCCAGTACATATTAAAAAGCCATGAGCTCTCAAACAAAAACTTTCATTACCTATTTTAAATATGCCTTTGTAATGTTGTGCATATACATACATACATTTATGATAACTTTTGCAAACCAATTTGGCCATATGCTTTTTTGGGAAAGTAAGGCGGCCGTGAGTGGTGGCGGGGACGACGTTCGTGTAATGGTTACAAGTTGAAAGTGTTGAAAATGTATCTGCAAAAACTTTTGATTATAAAACACAATAGGTATGTAATGTACAAGTACACACATACATAGACTGAAGCAATGTCAAGCGCATTTGCAAGAAATTATTAAACATTTCAAGGGTCGTTGGGCAAAAGTAAAGCTGCGGGTATGAGTGAAACTTGTGGAACAACTTTTTTGGTGGTTTTGATTTGGTGTGTAAGTAGCAAGTAGGAATCAGTAGGCACTTACAACTCTTGAAAGTATAGCTCAACTTAATTATTAAAATATTTTTTTTTTCATACTTTATAAAAGTTGTTACTTTGTAACTAGTTTGTATTAAACCTACTTTTTGATAAACGGACAGCATTGCATTTTTGTAATAAAATTTGAACATAATCATAATTTTAATGCCTCACTTGGTGAGTAGTACCGTTGTTACTATTTAAAAACTAGTTTGCTACCAGTTCATTTTATATGTTATGAGTCAAAAACAAAAAACTAGTCGTTTTTATACACACGTCTTATTATAATTTTATTTGAAAAGGAAAAATAAAATTTTAATTGAAATTGTGTGCCTGTGAGATAGTCCGTTTTGGTAAAAAATTTAATCATATCACACGAAATTTATTTTTTTTTATACCGAAATAAAGGCTTTTTAACAAAAAGTTTTATGTATTGAAGTAAAATTTTTAAAATAAGATTCCAGTTTTATTTTAACAACCAAATACAGTTTTTCGAACAAAAAATGTTGTGTTTAAGTGGTTACTAGTTGGTAATTAGTTTATAAACATTACATATAGGATCAAAGTTGCTACCACTTTTTAACAAAATTTCTATTTTATTATTAAAAAAGTTGCATGTTACAACCGCATGAAAGATTTAATAAAAGAACTAAAAAAAATTATTAAGTGGTTACTAGTTGGTAACTAGTTTGTAAACATTACATTTAGTATTATTTTATTCTATGGAAGAAGAAATGTAAATAAAAATTAAAATTTAAATTGGTTACTTTTAAACTAGTTGGGAACTAGTTTGTAGCAACAGTACATTTTGTATTTGTTGCGTAAATTGTATTCTATAGCAAAAAAATTGTAAATCAAACAAAAACTTTAAGTTGGTTTTTTGTAACTAGTTGGGAACTACTTTCCAACAACATTACTTTTTGCAATTATGTTGCGTAAATTGTATGCTATTGCAAAAAAAAAGTAAATCAAACTAAAACTTTAAGTAGGTTTTTTTTGTAACTAGTTGGGAAGTAGTTTCCAACAACATTACTTTTTGCATTTATGTTGCGTAAATTGTATTTCAAAGAAAACCATTTGTAAATGTTCGAAAAATTTATTAAAACTATCATTAAATGGCGTAAAATGCTTGTCTATTGAATTTAATACCTAAAATTATTCATGTACGTGTATGTTTATACAACTTTCGCCTTCTTGGCCGCCAAATGACACTTACGAAATTTCCCAACGGCCCAATGGAAATACAAATAAAAAAATCTTATACAATTTCTTCGCACTCATTTTCATACGCTTCTAACACTCTTTACTCTCCCATGCCGAAAAAAGGATAAATCAAATGCTAAACTGTGTGAAAGTACGTCTAAGAAGAGTAGGAAACTCATGAGTTTGCTAAAAGGAAATGTATGCAGGGCAAGCCAAATCACCTACTATATACCTATAGATAAGTGTGTAGACATTTCGTGGAAACGTGCGTACAACAAAGTTGTAGAACTTTTCGAGGACTTAGAAATTTCGTGCAAATATTTATGCTTGAAATTTGCTATTTTCATGCGTGAATGTATGCATGCTTCTGTGTGTGTTTGTGTTCGTGTGTGTGTTTGCATGTTTAAGGCCAAATAATGCAAATAAAACATATAGTTAAAGTAGCAGGAAGCACAAAATGGTGACGGGTATGAGTTATGATGACTTTGCCTTTGGTGTGTGGTCTTAAAGGTTCAACAAATAATCTGAGAATAAGCAGTAAAAGCACAAACAAATAATAGAAAAAGTTTTTTTTTTTTTTTTTGTATCAATGGGAGTTGGTTGTGAGACTTGTGGCAAGCAGCAAAAGTCAGTAGAGGCAAGGAAATATTTTTTATTTTATTCTCTTCGTTTGTTGAGCGGTCATATGGTGAGATCGTGTGGTGAGATAAGTAGATGTTTGCGAGGTTTTGAGTAGTACTTATAGAATATTAGGAAAATTTTGTAAGTTTCAAGCGCTGGGGATTTTAGCAAAACTTTTGAAGCGTAAAAGGAGGAAGGTGATTTTCTTTAATAACGCCGGAAATTAAGAAATTAGCATAAAAATATGGCTTCTTCGGAGCAGAGATGAGGAAGTTTTTTCTTAAGTTTCATCAATTTTTTTTGTAAAAACAATAGCTACTGCTTTTTAATTTAAATTTAAAACATTTGTAAATTTCTAGACATTTTCAAAAATTTAAATCCTTTTGTTTTTAAATTTTGATTAAAAAATTAAAGAAAAGTTAATATTTACTTAGTTAACTTTGGAAATCAGAAAGTCAAAGAAAGCTATAGTTTCTTTGATATTTTGTGGGTATTTTGCACAGGAAAAAAATGAAACAAAAACAATAATATTTATTCAGCAACAGACACAATAGATACTGATCTCCAAGGAGGTGGCAAAAACAAATCGATATCCCGAAAAGCAAAAACACACACATATGGATCATCAGTTATAATCTCTAATACAACACATATTAAATATACATACAAATGTATCTACATACCTATAAATATATTTTTACACGCATATTTTCACCATAATACAGTCAAGTGAAAAAGTCTCAAATAACCCACACATTGTTGTGAGTGTGAGTAACTATTATTTATATGTATGGTATGTGCCTAAGCATAAAAAAGCCCGTAATAAAAAGTAATCAGCAACAAATGCAGAGCAAAAAGCAAAAAATGAAAATGAATAAAACGAAAAAAAAAATACGTGAAAAAAATTATGGAAAAAATGGTAGCTATGCATAACAAACAAAAAGTGTGGCAATAAAATATTTTTCTTCATGCGCAAATAGCGCTCAGCAAATATAATGTTGAGTATTGAGTTGCAAACATAAATAAATACTATGTACGTGTACATACTTACCTACATAATTATAGTTATGGTATGGTAGGCATGTAAATAATAAATATTATAAGCAACAAAAAAAAAAAAATATGAAAAGAAATGTAATTTAGTGACTCTGGACAAGTATGCACATAAATGAGGTGACAATGAGCAGTAAAATGTGTGTGGTGGTGAGTATGGTATACACGTATGTGACAAAAGAAAGTTTGTTGGAAGTATTTTATGCAAGTGACAGCTAGATATATTCTTTTTATTCATTTCCATGGTGAACAACAGCATGAATTAATGAATTGCGCATGTAAAAAATGCACAAATTTATAAAAATTTGAACTTATCCAAAAAGTACTAGTTGCAAACTAGTTGAATATTCAAACAAAATATAACGCACTTGCACACTTTGGATGCTACAATTAATAAATTACTGAATATTTCCAACCGAAACCAGTTTTGGACTAGTAACAAAACTGACAGTTAATTGTGAGCATTTTTTTTCTGAGACTGCTTTACGCAAAATGAACCAGAAATTTAAAACTCCTTACTTATTTCTGTTTTTTTTTTATTTTTCAAACATTTGTTTGTTACCTACACTTACGATACAGCCTAAATGTAGGCAACACAATGTTGTCATGAACTTCTCACAAATGTTGCCTACATTTCTGTTTAATGAAATGTTTAATGAAAATAAAGATAGGAAGAGAAAGAGCCTGAGTTTGAGTAGCAGTAAAAATGCAAAACGGAATTGAAATAATGCCGAAACTTTCCAACTCGCAGAAACAAAATTGAATAAAAAGTGGGAATTGTGCGATTGTATAATATAAGTGACAGCTGTCTTAACATGTCACAAATTTTTCGAAATGCAATATGGCGTGTGAGTCCAAAGGTGTACGAAAACTTTTGACATTAATTTTTTCGTTTTGTTCGGTTTATTTTTTATATTATTTATGTTTTTTTAATTTTAGTTTTTTATTTTACTGTATTATATTATGTTATATTACAATATATTAACTTTTTTTATATTTTTTATTTTATTTTATTTTATTAAATTCAATTTAATTTAATTTTATATAATAATATTGATTTTATATTTGATTACTATATTTTTCTAATTATATTTAATTATTTTATTTTGTTTTGTTTTTATCTTTTAGTTGTGTTTATTTTAATTTATATTATTTCGTATAATTTTTTCATATTTTTCAATACCCTTTTATTTATTTTAATATGATTAATTCGATTTATTTTAATTTATTTTTTGTTTTATTTTTTTCATTTTATGTTAAAAAATATTAGAGTTTTTTTTATTAAATTCAATATTTTTTACATTCTCGAGACTAATAGCAGCGAATGCCACATTTAATATCCTTCTCCACAAATCTTTGGTATTAAATTAAAGGAACCAATGGAAAAATGAAAATCAAAAAGTAAAGACCACAAATAATTTCGTATTCCAGGGAGCACGTCAAAATACAAATTCGCGTGTTGCATACACAAATAAATTCATTCTCACACAGAATTCTATTTATATATGCATATGTGTTGTGTAAAGAAGCAGCGCTGTGTACGTGATGAAGGATAGTAAACAGCGCAAGGAAGGAAGATACCAGAAAAGGAAAAGAAAAACGCACAACCCACAGCAGAAAATAGAAGCACGTAACAAACATCAGACTCCTCCAAAACATACAAACATAAATTATTTAGTTGCAAGTATAGCAACGTCGAGTGGAAAAAAGGAGAAGGAGAAATGGGCAGGAGAAAAAAGATTTGGGCAAAACAAATGCAGCAATGCGCTGACAAGTTGACACAAAACTTGCGGAGAATGTCATCTAAAAGACACAGTGAGCTGTTGTGGGTCTGCTGGAGTGACTCTTAAACACTCTTCTGCTTTGCTGACATACTGAGAAGGGAGGAGCTGAAGGGCAAAAAGACAAAAAGACAAAAAGAATGCAAAATTTTTTAATGCTTTAAAATCCATGACAGTTCAGCTAACCACGCTGACATTAGCTGAAGAAATATGATTCAATTAGGAGAGAGGGTTTTTAGTTTTGGGTACATTTTTCATGAAGAGTCACAGAACTTGATTTGGGAATGAAAATTCAAATAAAAACATATAGAAGACACCAAAAAATTATATCTATTAAATGAGTAAAAAAAAAAAATAAATAAATAAGAAAGGACTTACGAGAACATTCAAGTGTAGAAAAATACCAAGAATTATGAAGAGTGACAAATTATTTAGAATCTATGAAAAGCTGTAAGTTTACGGTAAAATATGACAAGCGACATTTATGACGAACGAGTAACATCTGGCAAGTGACAAATGATATTTTTAAAGGACAAATGAATAGTTTCAGCTGACAGTTTATACGTGAAAATGACAAGTGACAAGTGACAAGTGACTAGTGACAAGCGGTAAGTGACAAGTGACAAGTGGCTAGTGACTACTGACCATTGACTATTGACTAGTGACTATTGACTATTGACTATTGACTATTACTAGAGACTGTTGACTAGTGATTAGTGACAATTGACTAGTGATTGTTACTAGTGACTAGTGACAATTGAAATTGTAAGTGACTACTGACTACTGACTACTGACTACTGACTACTGACTACTGACTACTGACTACTGACTACTGACTACTGACTACTGACTACTGACTACTGACTACTGACTACTGACTACTGACTACTGACTACTGACTACTGACTACTGACTACTGACTACTGACTACTAACTACTGACTACTGACTATTGACTATTGACTACTGACAGTTGACTATTGACCACTGACTGTTGACTATTGACTACTGACTACTGACTACTGACTACTGACTACTGACTACTGACTACTGACTACTGACTACTGACTACTGACTACTGACTATTGACTACTGACTACTGACAATATTGACTACTGACTACTGACAATATTGACTACTGACTACTGACTACTAACTACTGACCACTGACTATACTGACTACTGACTATACTGACTACTGACTACTGACTACCGACCACTGACTATACTGACTACTGACTACTGACTACTGACTACTGACTACTGACTACTGACTACTGACTACTGACTACTAACTACTGACTACTGACTACTGACCACTGACTATTGACTACTGACTATTGACTACTGACTAGTGACAGTTGATATAAAGAAAATGCAAGTGACCAATAACATTGAGGAAATATTTGAACAGTTTCTATGGAAAATTCTATTTCGGAATGATAATTGTCTAATGAAAAGAGAGAACTGAGAGATTTTGAGAATAGTAAAAAGTTACAAGCCACTAGTGACAGGTGACTAGGAACAACTTTCAAGTGATTTGATACTAGTAAAAAGCAAGAAGGGTCCACTGACAACTCATTAAAGACAAATGAGAGCTGAGACTGAAAAATGAAGGTAGACTAGAGAATTTTAAATGCTGACTAGTGACAAGTGACAAATAATAAGTGACAAATGACAAGTAAATAACAAAGAAGATTGCGAAATTAGTTTTAAAATAAAAAAATTGGAAATTTTTAAACAAAAACCTGATGACATCTCGGCTAAAAGTCGCAGACGACTTAGGTTTTAGACCGCCAAGAAAAGAGGCAAAATTATTAAATATTTGTATTTAATTTTAAAAATCCCGCCGGATATTTATTGAAAAATTAATAAGCAATGGTTTCAGCTGAGAAGTGGCAAACTCGCGGTGACAAAGAACATTTAATTAATGAAATAAGTCTGACAAATGATAAGCGACAACTGACGAGTGACAAATGACGATTGAAAATTAAAGACATCTGGTGAATAGTGGCTTACTTAATTTTTGTCATCACTACACAAATATTAACTCTTGAATGTCAATTATAATTATATTTTTCTATAAATTACTAGTATACAAAAATCAATATTTAAATAAATATGTTAAAAAACTTAATTAAAAATTTATATAATAATGAAAAATATGCCTAAACAAATTAGTCTTAAATTTCCAAAAAAATTGTTTGTGATATTTTATTCCATTCGTCGACTCTGTGTTATGTAAATTACAAATTTAACATAAAAAAAATAAAAATAATAATTTGTATCATTATTTTTGTAAGAACTTAGTAACTTTTTTTTATACAATAAATAAAAATCCTAAATTTTAAAATTTAATCAGTTCCAAAAGCAAACCGAAAATATTACAACAACAAGCAATCAAAAAAAAAAATCCGCGCACAAATCTCCAAACTAAATCACCACGCCATTACCATAAATGCGCCTCGGGGTATGCAATTAAAATATTTATCAAATACGCAACGGTAAATCACCTAACTCGTTTACTGCCATAATAAGAGCGCATACAAAGCAGATAAAATTAAAATAGTAATAAAAAAAGAAAAACCATTGCAGGTCAAAATATAGTAGGTAAGCCCATAATCGGCTTATGCGCCTAAAATAACGCAATCACTTTTTGGCAAACACACAGCCAAGCCAATGCCAGCCAACCGAGCTAAGGGGGGGATTTTGGGCACTAAAAGAGAAACGTAACTAAAATAGCAGTTGACTGAAAATTGGAACGTATGAAAATTTAATGATGCACAAATACATGGCAACAAATTTAACTGCTTTTTATGCTATATACACGTATATATATATATATATGTGTGTGTGCGATTATGGCTAAACTGAAATCACTACCTAACAACAAATAAAATTAGGCAAATACAAATTGTGCGTTGGTAAAACAATACGGAAAAAAGCGCAAAAACACAAGTGTACAAGCACAAGTAAATGTTATGTGAAAATCTGTTGCCTATTGTTAGGCGCCACGATAGTAGTTAATATTCTTTACAAGAATAGTCATATATACATATATATATAGGTGGCACAATTTGAAGCAATGAACATCATAAATATTGCAACACTGACCTACAACGACACAACGTGGCAGACATATGTACCACATGAGCGAGCAGCACATACATTGTATATGCCAAAATAAATATATGTTTGTTTAGCATAAATAAATGGAATTTGTATATACGCCAAGCAGCTTTGACTAGATTGACATGTTTTGTGTTTACATACAATATAAAATATACAGAGAGCTTCAATTGCATTGCGGATTATTGACAGCTTAATGTGTTTCAATTTGATTATAAATATATGTGCCAAGCATATATTTAGGCGCAGAACATGAAGAAGCTGTGTTCAGTTCCATTTGGCAGGCTGCCAAACAATTTTGGTTAACATAAACATAAAAAGGTGCAGATTTGAAGTAAAATACGTTAGCGACTTACCTAGCAAGCTATAAGCAGATACACGCCTAAAGGTAGGCAACACTTTTTTTTAATTTCTCACTTTTCTTTAGTTAATGCAGTCAGTAGTTTTTTACAATAATATTTTTAAAACAAAGAAACGAAATATTTTTTTATTTCTTTTTTCAGCTCTACACAAATTATTAGTTTTTATTATTTTACACACAATAATTTGGCACACTCGTTGCTGGCGTTTTGCTAACTACAATTTGACAGCTGGACCGACCGTACGCGTCGCTGGAATATTTCAAACTGTTCGCACAGCATGCGCTGCCATGTGTTTTTGTTATATCTCAGCTACAGCAACAAGGCTGTAGAGAGTATATTATTTGTTGCTATACCTAAAAGTATGCTACACACAATAATAGTATATATACGTATAGGCATGCATCTCTAACAGGACTATGCAGAGTGCTGACAAGTAGCCATTTTTGATAAGGCTGCTTTGGGTGTAAGCGCAAGTACGCTTGTGAGAGTCAAAGCAAAGCTCTTGCTCTCTTCACACACACACACACACGCACACTGCATGCCTGGGATTATTGTGTTGCCAGGTCAGCAAGACTAAACATACACTTGGTGGTGGCTCAATAAAGAATCTGGTGTGGCAGCCTTTTCGTCCTTACATAGTATGTGAGTAACGAGCTTTGAAAGGGTAGCGAGCGGGAGTCAGAGAGAGAGAGAGAGAAAGAGAGAGATAGAGAGTACGCAGCAAATCTCCGAGTTCACAGCTGCAAGCTTTCTAAAGCTTTTGCTGAGCTTTATTGTACGAAACGAAAGTTGCCAGACGTTAGAATATAAGCAATTGATTTTAAATACTTGAAAACTTTAGATTTCATTACAAAAATTATGCGAAATAGCTGGAAATTAAAAGACAGAGAACAAGTTTCAAGTGCTAAAAGCTGAATGACAAGCAACAGTGCTGAAAAATATGAGTTTAAATATTTTTCAAGTCTCAACGAAATAAGTAATTCATATAACGCATTTTCAAATGACAGCTTACTAGTGACATTTGATACGTGACACGTGACAGGGGACAAATGACTGGTTCACTTCCTAATATTCAATAAATTTATATGACTCAATAAATTATATGTTTAACAATTCTTTTAATGACTTTTTACCGATGACTAGTGACAAGTGAAAAGTGACATGTGACACATGACCAATGACAGCACTATATTTATTTAAAATTAATATTGAAAACGTGCATAATTTTTTTTATTGTTATTTTACTATAAAAATTTGTTTCAAAGCTCAGAAAATTGCAATTGTCAATGTAGGCATGACAGTGTAATAATTTTTATTTACGGTTAAATCTAATTTTTTCTGAGGTTTTATATTTTTTGTTAAATTTCTGGTGAGATAGTGCATGTCAAGCACAATGTGACTACTGACAAGTTACAACTCTGTGACACAAATTTTTTGCAGCTGACACATGACAAGTGACAAATGATGAAAAACGTATGAGAATTACTGGTATATTGAAGACAGTAGATTGCGCTGAGTTAAAAGTTAATGGCTTTAGTTTATAGAATGTCTTCTTAGCTGTCTAAAATTCAGAGTGACATATGACAGATGTCAGTTAAGTTATAAAAAAAGCAATTTAAGAGTTCTTGAATGATGCTAAAATATTTACGGAGAAAATTGGTAGGGAACAATTGATAGCTGTTGGCTGAAAGGTGAATGTCTATGAATGAAAGATGCCAATACGTGTGCGACAGCTGACAGAAGAATATATTTAGTGTGTGGAAATTGGCACTTCAGTGATCAGATATGCCGAAAAATAGATGTGAAGAGACAGACAAATCACTGGTCACAGTAAACTGATTGACATATCTTACTAAAAGTTTTAAATTTATGTGACTAAAAATTTCCATTTCACACCACAAATGCATTTCCAATGAACATATTAGATTAAAAATTCTGTAATAATTACATACAAATTTTAGTATTGAAAATATTAATTTCACCTAATTTAACCAATTCCATGCTTTGCAAGTATTCATTACCCTTTAGTTATCAAGCGAATTTCACATCCAAATTCCAAATACTGTACATATGCCTGGCTTATATTAGAAATCACCGTCCAAGAAATTTCAATTAACAACAAACACACTTTAATGCCACAGAGTTATAGCAGCTAATGACGCCAGCTTATGAAGAGCAAGAAATAATTAGCTTACTCTACTGAGGACATACATACATGCATGCACACATGGCTAAGTGTGTGTATTTCATAGCACAAGACTCAACTGAACTGCAGCAGCTTGTTTGTATGGCTAAAAATAAGTGTCGCCGCCACAAAGTATGCTACTAAAAATAGTACTTACACTATCTTGTGTAAACAATCCACAGACAGGCGGACAGGACAACACAGCTTGTCAGTATCATAATTGTCTAAGCACACATTTATGTATATATATATATTTGTATAGGTAAATATGAGCTTGAAACATGCATATGATATACATACATACGTATATAAATTTTTAAATATGTGCCTTTGTATGTAAGTCATACGTTACGTTTACCATAATTGAATCTCAACTGCAGCTGCGTTAACTGCATTAAAGCTTTCATTTATAATCGAGCTGAGCTGACGTAGAGGGCAACTCAAGGCCGCCGGTAAGTGAGTAAAGAGCTCAAATTGGCAGTATATGGTATATGGGTCAAAAGCTTTTAGTAGTAAAGTGCTAGGGAAGGGAGAGTATGCTTTGAATAAGCTTGAGAGGTTATTCAGTGGAGAACTTATATTACTTAAAAAGCTTGCACTCTATAGCTTGGTAAAAAATGCTAAAAAGTTAGGCTAGCTGACGCTGTTAAAAGCTTTAAACACGTTCAAATATGTTTTAAAGACTTTGAGGTGATGGAGCCTTTCATTGGTTGAGCTTTATTAAACTTTTGAAATGTTTTTAAGAACACCAATTATTTACAAAAAGCAAGTTGTTAGCGAAGTCGGTTTTGAAAGTTGCTGAAAGAAGCTTTGAAAGCTTGAAAGCTCTGCAATAAATGACCATAAGAAGTGAATTTGCGCTATTTATCAGCAGATGGCGCTTTACTGGAGAGAAATGGTATAAAAATTAGTTCTGAATAAAAATGTGGTGGCAAAAATATTAGTCATGTTAATAAAAGCGGTACACAAAATTACAAAACATTTTCAAAATCGGTACTATACTCTGTATCTAAATAAATTCATAACGAAATATAAATAAACTAGAATGTAGTAATTTATGGTAGAAAAATTACTAACATTAGTTGAAAATATAAAAATAAAAAAGTAGCAAAAAAGAGTAGTGAAAAAATAGTACAATAGTACAAACGTCAGTGGAGATCGAGTGGAAAAAGTATCAAAAAGCAGTGTTGAAAATGAAAAAAATGGAAGAAAACGTAGCAAAAAACGTAGCAGAAAAAGTAGTAGACGTTTATACATATAAAGCGGAGGAAGTATAGCAAACTTTTATATACTGGTGGCGCATCAATAAGAAAAGGTATTTACAAAAAGTATGAAAAATAAAATATTAAAAAAGTATTAAAAAGTGCAGTAGAAAAGTAGTGCATGTGTACATTTAAGTGGCACCAGTAGTTTTACTGCAAGTAATAAATAATTTTGGAGGCATTTCAAGAAAGACATGCAAAAATGCAACATAAATATCGATTGATGTCAAATAGTAGTACAAAGATAATACGCTATGACAGTTAGGTCTTGTAATATCACTTAAACTTAAATAAAAGCCATTTAAGTAAAAAATTACTAAAACAATAACCGGCCTTAACCCAAAATTAGTAAATTAAGTAGAAGAGGCATTAACAAAAAGTAGTAGAAAATGTAACAGATAAAGTGCTAGATGTAGTAGGTAGCAAAGCGCATGACATAGTTGATTGGTATTAATTTAGTAGAATAGGAATTACCAAAAAGTAGTAGAAAAAGTGATAGATAAAGTAGTAGATGTCAAAGACAGCGTTAACGAGTTTTCATATTATATAATTAGAAATTACCAAGAAGTAGTAGAAAAAGTAGTAGATAAAGTAGTAGATAAAGTAGTAGATGTCAAAGATAGCATTAACGAGTTTTCATATTATATAACATTTAAATGTCATTTTACTATAAATGAATGACTTTAAAAAATAGTAGTAGAAAAATGTCAAATCGCCGCAGTAAGTATATTTCAGTGCATTCACGTTCAGTACAAATAACTTATTGTTAGCAAAAGTGAATATTTGAACTAGTAGGTGAAAAAGATGTAAAATATAAGTATAGGTATGGGTAAACAAACAAGACCGTTTAATATAAAAAAAAGACAACAACAAAAATCCAGCGAAATGAATGCAATAAGCGAGACTAAGCGCGGGTCATAAGCAATAAGCCAATGAGCTGATAATACAGCGACGGAAAGCTGCTGCAGAATAATATGTTTTTTCACACATACACAGACACACACAGACACACACCAACAACCAGCGGCGCTAAGATGAGGAGATAGAATATGACGTGCTCTGCCTGACTTTCCGCTGTGTCTAAATGACGCTACGAATTATTATAAATGAGTAACTCAAAAATGCGCTTTTCCGCACATTTTTCTTCGCTATTTGTTTGTGCTTTCTTCTCATTTTTCATTTTTCTTTTCTCTTCTCTCTTTTTTTTCTAATTTCATTTTTCTTCTACTGTTTCTGCTTAACTTATTTTCATTTCAACTTTAGCTTGTATTCATTTTCTTACATTTTTTCATTAGTTTTCTCAATGCTTGAGGCTATCATAAAATAAATTACAAATGGTCAACTTTTGATGAAGGACTGTGTAAATGAAAAGTTTATGATTGTGTCTGTGTAGCTGTATATGTATATGTGTGTTTGTTTGTTTGTAGTTAGTCATAATATGGGTTTTACGCTATTGTTCTCTCCCTTTCCGGTCATTTTGACTTTGTGGAGTAACTACTACTATTATCACTACTACAACTGCAGAAAAGTTGAGTGAAAGTTGCACCTTAAATTATGTCAGGTTATAAGTTTTACTAACGTTCTTCATTATTCTTTAGTACAATACTTTATTTTCACTTGCACAAAGGTGAAGAGGGGAATTAAAAAATAAGAAAGAGGTGTGAACAAATGTAGAGAACTTGAGTGAATGTAAAAGGGGAAACATCAACAAAAAAAAAAAAAAAAAAATTGTTGAACTAGTGAAATTTCAGAACAGAAACGGAAAATATATTAATGTGGGCTTTAATGTTTTGGAAAAATTATAAAAACTATTTTTCAATTATTTGAAATGGCAATCATTGAAAATAATTTCTTATGACAGCTGATTAATGACAAGTGACAATAACTACATGCCGAATTTGCTAATTGTTTTTATAGCACTTTTTTATTGCCTTGTTTTACAAAAACATTTCTTTTTTAACTACAGCGTTGTCAGCTGACAGGTGACAAGTAAAAATTAGGAGAACTAATATTCGACTTGGTAAGCACTTGATAAATAAAGGAAATACTTCAATAAAGGAAATGTCTCTAAAAATAATATTTTGATATTTTGACTACTGACTATATTGACTACTGACTACAGACTATATTGACTCCTGACTACAGACTATATTGACTGCTGACTACAGACTATATTGACTCCTGACTACAGACTATATTGACTACTGACTACTGACTATATTGACTACTGACTACAGACTACTGACTACTGACAACTGACAACTGGAAACTGATAGCTGACAACTGACAACTGACAACTGACAACTGACAACTGACTACTGACTATATTGACTACCCACTACTGACTACTGATTACTGACTACTGACTGCTGATTACTGACAACTGACAACAGACAACTAACAACTGACAACTGACAACTGACAACTGACTACTGACTACTGACTACTGAGTACTGACTACTGACTACTGACAACAGACAACTAACAACTGACAACTGACAACTGACAACTGACAACTGACTACTGACTACTGACTACTGAGTACTGACTACTGACTACTGACTACTGACTACTGACTACTAACTACTGACTACTGACTATTGACTACTGACTACTGACTACTGACTACTGACAAATGACAACTGACAACTGACAACTGACAACTGACAGCTGACAACTGACAACTGACAACTGACTACTGACTACTGACTACTGACTACTGACTACTGACTACTGACTACTGACAGCTGACAACTGACATCTGATAACTGACAAATGAAAAATGACAAATGACAAATGACTAATGACAACTAACAACTGATAACTGACAACTGACAACTGACTACTGACAAATAAAAAATGACAAATGACAAATGACTAATGACTAATGACTAATGACAAATGATATATGGCACTGGCTACTGTCTACTGACTACCGACTACCGACTACCGACTACTGTCTATTGAGAACTGGCTATTGACTATTGACGAACGACTCAAAATGTCAAGATCTATAAAACATAAAATATTACAAAAAACGGCTGACGAGTGATTAGTGATAAATAACAATTAAACAATTTTGCCATTTTTTTTTGAAAAATATGAAAACCTTAAAGCGAGTTTGAAACAAAAAATTTTTCCCCCCGCCTTTTAATTTCTTTTGCATTAATTTAAAACATTTCTTCTAAATATCTCTTCTAAAGCTTAATGAATTACACTAGCATCAACAACTTAAACAGTTTTCAGACAAAAGAAAGAAAAGTTGTTTATTACCACCGATATGTATTTTATTTATGATGCGCAGAAAGAAAAATAAGAGAAAAGGTACTAAAGTGGTCAGAAAAAATTATAGAATAAAAATAAATGGAAATGGTAAGGTAACTTGGGGAGACCTGAAACAAGTGCCAAGCTGCAGTAAATTAAAACAGTTTTCTTTTGCTTTTTTTTAATTCCACATACCTACTCATTGTGAAGCAGACACCAAGGACAAGTGGATAGTCTACGGCTAAACCTTGCCTGCCTTGTTTGTCTTTTGGCTAGTGCAGTGAACGCCTGCTTGGCATGTACAATTAAGTGGCTAATGATTTATGCTCTTACCAGTTACGTTGGAGGGCGCATAAATGGGTGTAAATCATAAGGAATGGTTATGCAATATACAGAGATTATATCAGCTTGTATAATGCATGCATGCACTGAGATTTGATTTAATGGCTGTTGTATAGATAATGATAGGAGGGTATAGCATGCTTTTAGGCGTATAATGGAAGTGTGACTAAACGTAAGAGTAATATTGAATGATTTCACAGACTTTACTACACTTTATTTAAACTATGCGTAAAAATGATTAAATAGTGATTTTACATTTCTTTTACTTTCACTGTTAAGTTAAATTCCTCCAACGCTATGTACTGATTTCTGTTTATTAAATACATTTCTTTTAGTTTTTTTTTAAATTTTTCTTTCTGTTTCTCGCAACTCTTAACGCTAATTTATCGCTATACACGTTAGTACCATAAATACGCTGATTATTTAGAAGGCCTGGCGTGCAGTACGCCTATAAGTATGCAACGTTTATATCAACTGACCAGCAATACATGCGTAAAAGCAAATAAAAGCAGCAAAAAACACGCAACTGGAAATGTCAGCGTTGAAATAAAGTGTTTAAGCATATCAAATAGGCACTTTGAAGTAGTTTTGCAGCCTAAATGTAGGCAACACGCATTCATAGTATACTATTTATAACACACAAATATATAAACTATACTCACGCACTGAAAAAATGGTGAAAACATCAACACACACACACACCCTCATCACTTTATCAACGCCAAAAATCACTTCAATTAAATATTTACGCTTTGCTGGGCAGCAGCCGTGTCGTTGACGGTGACGGTGACGGTGGTGCCGCGTGCAGGCGTATATGTGTGACCACTTAAGGCACCTCGTGGGGTGTGCGTGCGCCTATTAGACGGCGACGTAAATTAGATTTCCATATTTATTTGCGCGTTAAAGTATAACATTTCCTTTTCTTCTGTCTTTTATTTTTATTTTTATGTTGTTTTTTTTTGTTTTACTTTTTCTTCCTTTTGCTTTTGCTCTTTCTCATGTATGTCAACTGTCCTTTATGTTATACACTTAATGACATTAAATAACAAGTGACAGGTTAGCTGTAATTTCTTGTTGTTGGCATAAAGTGACACATTATAAATTGGCGGAGAGTGAAAATGTTTTCAAGTCTTTGCAAATATAGATAAGTGTAAATATGTAAATATATTTTCACAAAGGCGCAAGTATACCTTATACATGTATTTACATACACATATATATTCTTATATATATGCCTTTTTTTTGCCATTTTAAAGTGTTTTACTGTCTGTTGCCAGCTCGGCTAGCGCATATCCTTGAATGTCAAGCCACGTCTGCCTGTCTGCTGTGTTATTTTCACATTTGCGCACAATTTATGCACTTTTTAGACGATGTTGATTCACATTTTTTTGATTTTTTATTTGCGCATTTTTTAATGTTATTTTAATTTTATATTCTTATTTCTCATTTTAATTGTCCTTTTTGATTTTTTATTTCATTTTTCGTTTTATTTTAAAGTTAATTTTTTTTTTTGAGTTTCTAGCTTTTTTCGTATTTCTAATTGTCTTGTTTTTTATTCTTATATTTTAATTTTTTTTTAATTTTAGGTTTCTAAACTTTATTTCTTGCATTTTTTTGCATTTCTTACTTTAAATTTTTGCTTTTATTTTTTATTTTTCTTTTATTTTTATTTTTATTTTTATTTTTATCTTTTTACTACCTTTCCTTCATTTTATCACCGCCTACTCACTTATGTATTTAACTTATTTATGTGCAGTCTACTTGTTTTCGTTTGCACTTGTCTTTGGTATTCCCTGCCGAGTTGTCTTCTAATTAGAAATTCTTGTGCAAATTTGTTTCTTCCTTCTGGCGCATGGCAGCAAGAAGACATAATTTTTCTTGTCGCTTTTAATTTCTTTTGCTCTTTATTTGTGCCTTGCCGTGAACAAAAAAAAATATTTTTTTTTTAATTTTTTGTTGCATACTTTAAGGCGCTGGGCGAGAGTTTTGTAAGTTGATCGTAGAAATATATACATATATTTGCTACGTACTTGTTAATTGTCGCTTGTTGTTGTGCAAACAAGTGGATTGTTGGGAAAAAGGTTAAACAATAATATAACGGTGCTTTAGGAAATGCGTTAAATTACTTGTGTATACCGTGGAGACACCGTGTGCATGTGCGTGTGTGAAGTACTTCTTTCCAACTGCGTTGATATCTTAAGGGGTTAAATATTATACATTTCCTCTTTTCTGTTCACGTTTTCCTTGCTCTGCTGTTTTATTATTACCACTTGCTTTCAACAATCACAGACTGCCTTTTACACTCGTTCACCTTATTTTCTCTATCGTCTTCACAAGTCATTGCTTTATTAGTCTTGTTCTGGCAAAAATAAAAAAAATAAATTTAAATCAGCCACTGTTGGCCATGTTGCATCCTTTCCTTTCATTCATAATTTATTTTTTGCGCTCTTCACCCCTTTTGTACCTTTTTATTTACCAACTCATTATTGCTGATGTACTCTCTTATTCGTTTTCATTTAATTTTTATTTTATTTATTTTTTAATAGCATTATTGTTACTTTTCTGTGTGTGTATGAGGAAAATTTCATCTGGCTGAAGTTTACATCATTTTTAAAAGACATTCAAACCTGCCTTTTTATGGCAGCTTACTTATTTATTCAAGCAAATTTGCTGCTGATTTTATATTTATTTTTATTTTATTATTGTGACGACTAATTGACATAACAATGTGATTTCTTCGAGGGTAAGAAAAGGTAACTACTTAGTAAATATAGTACAGATCATATCATTAATACTTAAAATTGTGGTGTTAAAATTTCTTTGAATTAAACAACGTATGATGTTTCATCATGTGATATCTAGTCATATGACCAAATAATTTGTTGTGTACCATGATTTTTCTTGTAGCATTTGAAAAACATACCATCATGAGTGTAAGTAATTTATGAAAAATTAAGGCGTTAATTTCTATTGTTAAAATTAAATTTAATATAACAACGTGCGATGTTTCATCATGTGATGTTTGATCATATGATAGAAAATTTACTTTCATATGGAACAAAATAGTTCATTACCGTACATTTGCTCTCTGTTCCATATGCATATTTTTCTGCAGTGATATTAAAATTTTTATGAAAATTTAACCGATGACATTTAATCATATGTTGTATAACCCGTGATGCTTATCATATGAAACCATGTATTTGCATTTTAACTTTTCAGTAACATCTTTGTCGCTCACTGTACGATTCTTTACTGCCTCAACTATATTTCTTTGTATTTATATTCTCAGTTCTGTAAAATTTTTACATATGATAAATGATCATGTGATATCGTTAAAAGATCGTTTGACCATTTTTTGCATTTTTATAAACAAATATTTCCTTAAATCGTTCTTTTGCACTAAATTTTCAAATGCTACAAGAATTTAACATATGATATTTAATCACATGATGAATAATCACGCGATGCTTAATCATTTGGCGATGAATATTCTAATTTTTATTTATTTTATTTATAGTTGGTAAAATATTTCGTGTTTTTCTTCACAATTCTTTGCATTTATACTAAAAACTTTATGTAAATTCAAAAAAATTTCATTATTTCAAGCGCCAGTATGAGAGGTTTGAATATATATCTAAATTTTCTTTAGGTAGAAAAAATAAATTTTAAACATTTCTATAAAAAATATTTCGCTTACATTATATATTCTTACGTTTATATTCCAAATGTTTCGAAGAATACCACATCTTATATTAGCATGTGATAGAACATAACATGTTATTTGATCAAATGATGTTTTATATATATTATTCTACTATGCAAAATGAAATTTTTTATTAAAAAAAACTTTCTAATGCTGAGTTATTTGATTGTCTTCTCTTTTAGCGATGCCATAAAAAAGATAGGGGAAAAAACACCGCACCCAACCTCATATTATTGCAATGAATTGAATTTGATTGCAATTGCACAAAGTACTCGTACGGAAATAGGGAAACGAAATAAAAAAATATGCCAACGAAAGGTAGGTTAACCGCAAAGCCTCATGTTTGTGGCTGCACCTCGAAAACCGATTTACATGACAGAGTAGAATGCAAAAGGTAACAAGAAATGGTAAAATAAATAGTTAAACAAACACATACATACATACATAAGTACAAACATACATTGAAGCGAGCCAAAGGAAAAAGTATGGCGCAAGAAAATATGCAACAAAGTTCGAAGCGAAGCCAAAAAGTGTGGAAAAGTCATAAAGCGAGTCAGCAAACGAAAAAGTTGAGAAGTGGACATAAAAAGAAGTGAAGTGGAAGCAAAAAACTTTGGTAAAAAAACAAACAAAAATGGTGCGGTGTAGAAAAAAGTGCAACATAAAAAATGGCTAAAGTGAGCAAACAAAACATACCAATAGAAAAGTGTAGAAAAAACTTTTCTAGCCACAGCTTAGTAGCGAATGAGCTGGAAGCCACAACTCATGTCTATGTATATATGTACACGAAATTATGTGGCGAGCGGAGTAGACAAATTTATTTTTACACCAGGGAGTTTTGTTAAATATTGATAAATATTTAATTAATAAAGATGTTTTGCTATTATTTCTTTTTCGAGAAAATATTTTTTTGCCTCACCTGGGCGTATGAGTAACCAATTTCCTAATTATTATAATTTTTTTTACTGTTCTTTATATCTGTTAATGGTTGTTTTAAGGTATGATTTTTGAAATCACAAAATATTTAGTTATTAAATACATTTATAACATATAACATATTTATATATTTTTTTCTTAATCATTTAATTTTTTTATTTTTGCCAATTTATTCTTTTAAAACTGACCTCTTTTTAAGTTTACCCAACTCCAAAATTGTTGAAAATCTAATAAGCTTTACTTAGCTAATAATTTATTTGACATTAAAATTTTCAATGTGCTTCTAATTCCATTCTTTAACCAAAAAAAATTTTTTTATTTATTATTATTATTATTTTTTATTTAAAATAAATAATTTTGAAAATATATTTTCTATTTGAAGTTACTTAGATTTAAATCCTTGAAATTACAGATCTTACTGATTTTTAACAGTTTAAGTGTTTTAGGTTTATATTTTTTTAGTATATGTATATATTTTATTAAAAAATGTAAAGTTTATTTAAATTTATTTAATTTAATTTTATTTAATTAATATTATTTTGTATTTATTTTTATAAAACATTTAAAACTTAATTTGAATGTTAAGTTACGTTAAATTTTTTAGTATTAAATACTTATTAATACTGTTTTATTATTAATTATTATTTTTATTAAATTCTTTTTTGTTGAGTACTTTTAATTTTTGTTTTAGAAAAATCTCTATTTTTCTAATAAGATTTTTTTTTTTTTGAAAATTTTAAGTATTTTTAACAATTTTCTCTTAAATTTGACATTTTTGTCAGCACCCAAACTCAAAAATGATTAGAAATTTTTCATAGGGACAGCTATTGCAGCTCAAACACACAGTATCATAACATAAAGTCGTCATTATAGTTTCGTTTACCTCATTTGTGCCGCATTTATCATTTTAATGTTACTTTATAGCTCTTCCTGCAGCAATTGATTGCCACCCAGCTTAGCTTAGGTTAGATTTTACGCCACAGTCACACAAACAAAACTAATAAATCTTAGTTAAAAAACACTTTTTCCACGAAAATAAAGCCAAAATGAAAAATGTCAAGCAAAATGATAGTAAATAGTAGTAACTAAGAGTAAGAAGTTGCCATTGCTGGCAGTTGGTTTTATTTTTTATTTTGTTTTTTTTTTTACTTTGCTCTCAGCACTCAAAATAGTACTGAATTGTGATACGTTTTTATACCCACAAGATTTAGTTATTATTATGTTTTTGTTTGGTTTTTATGATTGGTTGCCATTTGTAGACCAATAAAAAAGACGGCAACAGTGGTAAAAATAGCAGCAAACTCTGTGGGAAAAGCAAACGAGCAGTGAAGTTGAATGCCATCAGCGCATATAAATACATACCATATATATAAGAATTACGTGTATGTATATACATATGGTATGCTTGTCTACAACAGCTTTTGGTCACTGCTTTATACTGCACCAAAGGACATTAGCCACGCAATGAAACAATGAAATTGTCAACGGGTATCATCAGTGTTTTTGTATTTGCCTCACAATTGTTGTTTTATGATCTCTAGTGACATATATTTTTTTAATGGTGTTTACTTGTGGAATATTTGATACTTTGTGCGCACTCAGTGGAAATATATTTGTAAATATTTACAAATGCATAAATGCGGGTAAAAGTTTATATATGGCTAATTTTTACATAATTTATTTTTTTTTTTTAATTTTTTTATAAGTATGTCTTTAATATTATTTAAAATAAATATTTCTGGCTTTTATTAATATTATCTGCAAAATTTTAATTTTTGTTTATTTCAAAAAATTTTTTATATTTTTTTGTTTTGGAATAAAAATTTTTGTAAACTATTTTTTTTTAAGTTCTTATATTATCAGTATATAATGGAGTATTTCTAAATTTCAGCTAGTAATTTAAAATTAATACCACTTTACTTAGTTTAGCGACATTTCATTACTCATACGCCCTGGGCGACCACTGCGGCTTTTAGTTCCTTTGTTTTGTATATTATGTGCTTGATATTTGCTAAAAATTTATAATAATGGCAAATGTAGCGTTTAATGTAGCTAACAAAGCTTTGTCTATTAATTTGTGATTTTTTTTTGCAGACATTATTTTTATTAAAATACTTTTTCATGTTTAATTTCATATAATAATTTAATTAAATCTCTTCAATTTCGTGTATTTACATTTCCGCCAGAGTTTTTCCAATAAATTTGCCAGGATTAAATTTCTAAGCTGAATACTATTTTTTTTTAATTTTTTAATATTTAATTGCCTTTTTTGCCACTAATGACATATATATTTTAATTTCGAGTGTTATTTGTGAAAAACCGCAATCAATGGCTTAACAAAATATTTAATTCTTTGTGAAATAGGAAAAGTTGATTGAATAAAAATAAAATTAAATAATTCTTTACTTAAAAATTTGTGTAATAAAATTTAAATAATTTTCTAAAATTCACCTAAAAAATTTAGTAATACTTTTTTTTTGTATATTTTACGGCCATATTAATATTAGCATTGAAAATATTTCTGGAGTCAATATAAGTGATACATTTTTTTAGCAATTTTTACAATAAATCAAAAATATTAGCAATTAGCAATAATTTTTGTTTTAATTTTTTTAATTAGATGAGAAAGTACAATCAATGGGTAAATAAAAAAAATGATCAAGCTCAAATAGGAAGAAAAATAAAATTTCGTAAATAAAATTAAGGGATTAATTAATAATTTTCATCATTATATACGCAAATTTTTTACTTAAAAATTATTAATATCTGTAGCAAGTTTAATTATGCTTTAAAAAAATTCGATAATAATAAATATACAATATAATTGAAACCTTTTTATGGGGTAGCGCTAGCGCTTAAATATTTAATAGGATAAATATCCACTTTGTTCAGATTAATTAAGCAATATAATCCCAAAAAATATATAACACATGTTGCATGTGTGAGTTTTACTGTAAAAAAATACGTATACGCAGTGTATCACTAAATTACATTTTTATCAAATATACACGCATTTTCAAATTTTATTTTAAGACGCCATTAGAAGTGTTACGCTAAGCTATTTGAGCGAAATAGCTTCTTTAGCTAAAAAATAATTATTTTCAGCTTATCTTAATTTCTTTTTTCCAAATACTATCACATAAAAACTTGTGATATAGCAAAAAAATAATAAAAACAAAAATAGTGCAACTAATCAGGCGCCGTAGTCGTTAATACTGCGCTCTAGGTTGAATTTAAAAATAATTTATATTAAAATATAGTCACCGAATACCCTTATTACAAGCAAGTTACACATACGCACTGTTGGTCTTTAATGTACGTGTAAGTAATATCTCCCGATGGATCAGCCAACTCAACTTAACCTAAGTTACATATATGATGTAGAAAAATGTATATTTGTTTCAATAATTCTTTATTTTTTTTTAATTACACTATCTATCAATAGACGGATTAATATTCTCATATAGGTATATATTTTTTATTACAATATTTTTTTCTTATATATTTGATAACAACAGAAAATAATTACATAAATCATTACAATGTTTATTTAACTTTATAATTGAATAAAAATATTTTAACCAAAAAAACTGGAAATTATGACCAGAATAAAAACTGAGAAAAGAATGCACGCGTAATAATAAATTAATATACACAATGGTGTCAATTTTGTGAATAAAAATAACATTTATGCCAAATGTAATTAAAAATACCACAAATGCATATTTTCTTCAGCTTTTAAATTTATGTTGTGTTAATGATTAAGAGACTAAAAAAAGAATTAAACGTAAAAAAAAAAAAAAATTCAGTTAAAAAACAACGCTCATAAATGAAATTAAAGCTTACAAACAAACAAACAATTAACAAACGAAAGCAAATCAAATACAAACATTATTATTTATATAGTTAAGTGCTGAAGGAAATTAAATTGATTTACTTCAACAAAAAAGGGCAGCAGAAATATAAAAATAAAAATGTAAAAATATAGAGAAACTTAAATAAAAAAATTAAAAATGTACTAACTAACTTAATGCAGAAAACACACACGTTTACAGTTAAATGTTTATTAAATTGCGCGCTGATTGCGCTGATACAGTTTTTATTGCCAAGCTTTTTTTTATTAATTTGTAATTTTAAATGATTTACATTTACATATTTCTTTTAGAATGCGTAATTAAATCGTGTTTTTTTTTTACACATATATACATATATTTATATATAAATTTATTGAGTGAAAAATTTGACTATTTGTATAATATAAAATATATTGCCTCTTATTTGTTGTCTATTTTCTGTATTTTGTGGTTGCATACATACCAAGGCGTATGAACAGCAACAGGCATAATTTGTTTCATTTAAATTGTAATTAAGTTGACATACATATACAATTGCAATACGTGTGCTTCGTATGAATTACCTAATAAAGCGTTGCTGTTGACCGCAGAATTTGTTGCATGGCGTTAACAAGCAAGAAAAAAAAAAACAAAACCAACAAAAAAAAAACAAAAACGAAAAGAGCTTCAATTATGCGGCAACGAGCTGCAATTTGGTAGTGACTAAATTATAAATGACCATACAAATTGACTATGAAAGCTAACTAATATTAAATGGTTGTAAGTATATGCATACGTGTCTGCATATTCAGCTATAAATGAAAATTCCCCATTTCAAAAAAAACATATTTTTAATATAAATGCATAGTAATATTTGTAGAAAATATAGTTCATGAATTTATTATGAATTAATTACCATAAAAAGATATTAATTATTAAGAGCGACTAAATTTTGCAAACAATTTACAATTTATTGGAAAATTATGAATGTGTGGATTTGAAATAAAAAAATTTACACATACACAGTTATTTAATTATATTACTACAGTGAATTTACTGATAATTTGTAAAAAAAAAAGTTTTAAAATATGGATGGTATGCCATAACAGAAAAATGTCTAGACATAAATTATTTCATGCCATTTTGTGGAATAATTTACCACTTCCAAATTTTAATCGGATAAAATAACACAAAATTTATGTTTAATTTTTTTTTTTTAATATTTGAAATAAGTAATTGTAAGAATAGTTTGGAATTTCAAAAAATGGTAGCTATGACACCACATATAAGTACCATGCAGAATTAATAACACTTTATATGACACATATTTCCAGCTAACATAGTTTTGATTTACTCTTTTATTCAATGAGTATTTCAAAAAAAGCCTTCATATGCATGTATCATACATACTTTATATATATATGTAACCTAATAATATAAATTACCATAATAATTTAAAAATAAGCCAAAAATATACATGGTATGGCATTAAAGGTAAACGTCCGGACAAAATATTTGACATGACGCAAACATAGCTTGTTAATACAGAATGCTTTTTGCTGGAGATCAACTGAATGAGTAAATATAAAAAAAAGTTAACTAACATTATGGCATAACAAGACCAGATTAAAATTTTGTACTTAATTTTTTTGCCCACTTTTTTTCCAAACTCAATAACATCAATATGTCTTAGGATCTAAATAAGTCCTAACATATATATATATATATATACATATATGTCTTACGATAAATTATGTCTTACCATAAATTATGTCAAAGATTATTTTGCACATAAAAATTTCTTGATTTTCGTATATCAAAAATAAAAGCACATACTCCTATCAATCATACGAAAAATGTAGTACATCATAAAATTTATTTCATGCCATTATATGGCTTTATAATCCCTAAATGTGATTACGTCTGCATTTATGCACATACGCACATAAAAAGTCTGCTCAATTTGATGACAGACAACATTTACAGGTTTCCTTCCCCAACGCAACTTATCAAATGTCTCAAAAGTTTTACTGAAAATCATTGCAGGACAGTGCGTCGCTTCAGCAATTGCCATTAATAATAATATTGAGTGATTGGAAGTAAAAGAATAATATACAAATGTAGTCTGTAAGTACTAACATATGTATACATAAAGAGTGCATGAAAAATCAAATCGATGAGTATATTACTACTTATCAAATGTAAACCGTGCAGTGGAAACATATACAATGACAAAAACTGGTTCATAAGAAGCAGTACATATTTTCGTGACATATTTTAGAGAGCCGTGCGTATGTTTCGCATTGAATTTAAGCGCATTTACCACTACACATAAGTTTCATATTGAGACAGCTACTATCATTCTTATAAATAAATGTATGAAAATAGAAGAAAATACACGTCCCTATATAGCAAGAGTTGTTCAAGTGTTTGCGTATATAAATCTATATAAATAAATAAAAGCAATAAAAACCAGCCATGAGTGACATTGATACAACTGTGGTTGAGATTTTCGACTGCTTCTTCTCTTCTTCATTCTCTTTTCCTTACCCCTACTCCAACCAAATCAATGGTACTCAATATAAATGACAATAGTGCTTGAAAACAGCAGCAAAATGGACAGAAAGATGGATAGTAAGGAAAGTAACTGTAAGCAATAACTATTACATATCCATACAT
>JAWMAG010000001.1:1917500-1977500 GCA_037013455.1 Ceratitis rosa | reverse complement strand
TTTTGCTCACAAAGAATGATTTTATAAGCACAAAATGTGAAGAAAATATTTTTGCCACAAATTCTTCCAATTACTGAGATGTGAATAAGAATGCCTCAGAGGCAAGAGTATATAAAATTATATGTACATATATTTATTTTTTCATGTAAATTGACAATATATAGTATACAAATTTTTATTTAAAAATAATATTTCACAAATTGTCAAAGCGCGTCTAGTTGATAGACAAAGTGTCAATAAAATTTGTATTTCATGTAAAATGTTACGTATACGCAGTGGTATACCTGAATATTATTACCGCATACGAGTACGCAGCTTTGCCTTTGTAGTTATAAACTCAATTAAAATTCGATAGACAGTCTTAAATGAGTTAAGTAAATTAAATAAAGGAAAATATTACAACATTCTCTTTACAACGGTGCACAAAGAAATTCCTAGAAGCAATTAAAGACAAAGTGTGTGTAGATAAATTTCGAACTGTTGTGCCTAAAAAATACATATATTTACTAGACAAACTGGTAACATTTAACTTTGTACATTTTAACTATATTTGCTATCATTATTTCCCACCACTAAGCAGTGTAAATATGTTTAAATATTCATTAGTGCGCACAAAAGTATGCTACAGCTGAGTAAACGAAAGCATTATGGGAATGCTCAGGTGACAAAAGAACATAAAGAAGCACACAAACACATACATAAACGCAGTCGTAAATATAAATTCATGATGCGTGAGCATGTATGTAACTTATTTATGTCATCACTGCGACCACATAGCCTACGCCAACCTTAAATCTTTACTTTTACTTTAGCACACGCATACATAACCTTTGTACACATATTAGCGTTAGTTACATACTTTATTTGCTAGCTTGCTTGTTCGGTTGCTGATGAATGTCGTCAAACTTTGACATTTCGCACTTTCATAAGACATCGTTAACTTTTCCTATGTATATGTAATATACATATATATATGTGTGTGTGTGCCTGTGGGTGTTCTGCGCACGCTGTTAAAATCCTTTCAGTAGTTATGATGTTAATAATAATAAACACCACATATGCAATAAATATTCTTAGTATGTATGTATGTGTGTATATGTGCAAACATTTCTAATGGCATTTCTGCTGCACGGCTTTAGAGCGGAGATAATGAAGGCAGTTTGTGTGCGCAACGTAAAAGCCTGGAATTAATGTGTCGCCTTTGCTCTCGTCCATGTCATTATTACTATTATTACAGTTGCCCATATTTTCTGTCATTAAATAGCGACATTCATCTTTGCCTTGTAACAAAGTCACGCGGTAATAAAACTATATTTAGTAACTATATTTACCGTCGCCCTTTTGGTGGGGTTACTGCCCATTCAGTGAGCAGCATATTTATATATATTTGAGTGTGATTTAGTTGCGTTGACTTGAGTAATATAAGGTTCATAAATAAATACAATCAACTTTTGTTTATCAGAAGCAGTAATAAGGATAAAGCAAAGGTTTTATAAAAATTAATAGATTTGTATAGGGTGAGAAGTGCAGTGGTTGGTAAAAATTAACTAGTTCTTGAAAATGATAGGCATCTATTATTTCTTGATTTCAATCACCCTGGTAGTCGATCAACAATTTTAATAAAATTCGTAAATAGTAGAATTAAAACGAAATATTAATATCAATTGGATTTCTTTTCCTAGTTTGAATGCGTTCTACGATATTATGGTATTATATTTAAAAAAAATATAATATTTTAAATATAAAATATTTAATAACAGCTCAATTTTCTTATTTTACTGCTCTGTCAGCAGCATATTTATATATATTTGAGTGTGATTTAGTTGCGTTGACTTGAGTAATATAAGGTTCATAAATAAATACAATCAACTTTTGTTTATCAGAAGCAGTAATAAGGATAAAGCAAAGGTTTTATAAAAATTAATAGATTTGTATAGGGTGAGAAGTGCAGTGGTTGGTAAAAATTAACTAGTTCTTGAAAATGATAGGCATCTATTATTTCTTGATTTCAATCACCCTGGTAGTCGATCAACAATTTTAATAAAATTCGTAAATAGTAGAATTAAAACGAAATATTAATATCAATTGGATTTCTTTTCCTAGTTTGAATGCGTTCTACGATATTATGGTATTATATTTAAAAAAAATATAATATTTTAAATATAAAATATTTAATAACAGCTCAATTTTCTTATTTTACTGCTCTGTCAGCTTAGTAGATCATAAGCTTTATTATGGTTCATTTATTTCTATTTCTTTTTCACTCATTTTTACTTCTTCTTAACAGATTTCTAATAATTTTTTAATTCCTTTTACATAGTCTTCATTTATTTATTTTTTTTTTGTTTGTTTTTTTTTCTTTTATATAAGTAGTTTTCTTCTTTCTCATTTTTACTCATTTCCCTTTCCTTTTTTCTCTCATTCTATTTTAAATTCTTTATAACTTACTTTTTCTTAATCTTAGTAGTTTTTTCATCTCATTTTGTTTTCATTTATTTTTTTCTTCTTCTTCTTTTTCGCTTTCCGTTGCAATTCCATTAACTTTTTCTTATTCCTAGTAGTTTGCATCAGCTCATTTTTTCTTGCTTACTTTTTATTCTTCTTTTTCTTCACCTTTTCTTCGCCTACTACCTTTTCTTCTACTTTTAATTTAACCTCTACTTCTACTTCTACTTCTACTTCTACTTCTACTTCTACTTCTACTTCTGCTTCTACTTCTACTTCTGCTTCTACTTCTACTTCTACTTCTACTTCTACTTCTACTTCTACTTCTACTTCTACTTCTACTTCTACTTCTACTTCTACTTCTACTTCTACTTCTACTTCTACTTCTACTTCTACTTCTACTTCTACTTCTACTTCTACTTCTACTTCTACTTCTACTTCTACTTCTACTTCTACTTCTACTTCTACTTCTACTTCTACTTCTACTTCTACTTCTACTTCTACTTCTACTTCTACTTCTACTTCTACTTCTACTTCTACTTCTACTTCTACTTCTACTTCTACTCCCACTTCTACTTCTACTTCTACTTCTACTTCTACTTCTACTTCTACTTCTACTTCTACTTCTACTTCTACTTCTACTTCTACTTCTACTTCTACTTCTACTTCTACTTCTACTTCTACTTCTACTTCTACTTCTACTTCTACTTCTACTTCTACTTCTACTTCTACTTCTACTTCTACTTCTACTTCTACTTCTACTTCAACTTCTACTTCAACTTCTACTTCAACTTCAACTTTTACTTCTACTTCTACTTCTACTTCTACTTCTACTTCTACTTCTACTTCTACTTCTACTTCTACTTCTACTTCTACTTCTACTTCTACTTCTACTTCTACTTCTACTTCTACTTCTACTTCTACTTCTACTTCTACTTCTACTTCTACTTCTACTTCTACTTCTACTTCTACTTCTACTTCTACTTCTACTTCTACTTCTACTTCTACTTCTACTTCTACTTCTACTTCTACTTCTACTACTACTTCTACTTCTACTTCTACTTCTACTTCTACTTCTACTTCTACTTATACTTCTGCTTCTACTACTACTTCTACTTCTGTTGCTTCAGTTTTTCTGAATCTTCTTTATCTTCATCTTCGTATTCTACTTTATTTCCATTATCATCTTAATATATCTCTTCTATTTTTTCCCAATTGTTTTCCCACTGGGTGTTGCAGCATCTTTCGATTCATATAACTCCTTCTTAATGAGTCCATAAGTTACGCAAGCGTTGCTTACATACAAAAAAAAAAAAAAAACAAAAAAAAAACAGCGCACGCATCAAGAAAGCATCGCATGTGTTTGTGCAAATACTCGTACATATTCCATAACACACATGTGCCGTTAAGTCGTATATATTTACTTATTTAATTTACAAAATGCCACAAATAAGTTTTAGGCGCCTAAAATGCTGTCAACATTAAGTTTTCAAACACGCACACGCTTACCAAGAGTAAGAGGCATGAATGAAGATAAGCAGCGAGGTTTAATGGCATGCCATAACACACAAACACACACACACACATTATATATTTCTGTATGTGCATTTATTTTACGCTCATTACGTTGTCAAAGCAGCTAAGTAGTAAGTGATGTATTTAAGTATGCATTAGTAGAAAAACATACCTGCAACGAGAAGAGAGAAAAGGAAAATGATTAGCGCAAAGTCGTTTAACATTTCTTAATGAGTAAATATTTTTATATTTATATATATTAAATTTTATGCTTATTTATGCGTATATATGAGTAAATAAATAACAAGGTTGCCATTTTTTTTATCAATTTGCATTTTATTTTTGCGAAATTTTTTTGTTATAAGTTTTTCCTTGTACTAAATTTTACCGGAAAATTTTTTCGGTTACTCATACGCACTGTGCAACCCTTGAATAGCTTTTAGAGCAATATTTATAAAATTGAGCACAATTTTTCATTTAATTTCAATATTTACAAATATTTATCAAAATATCTGCTTATTTAAAATGGCACCCCAGTGCGTATACGTAACCAAGAGAATTTTACATGATAAATTAAGGCTTAAGTTAATTAAATTGTAAGTGTTGATTTTATTTAAAAAAGCGTAAAAGGTACTTACTAGAGCCCGTAGTTTCATTTTAAAATAATTTTTTTTTTTAAATTTGTTTTTTTAATTTTAAATGAAAAATCTACCAAAAAATCTCATTTGATTTTATGTGAAAATAAAAAAATAAAAAAAAACAAACAAAATTTTTAAACAAACTTTATCAATTATATTATGTGTCAATATGTGTGAGTTAAAGCTTCTTAGGTCTAAGCACAATCATATAACCACCCTAATACTACCATATACCACCCCTAAGTGTCGTCGACTAAAAGCCTGCGTCGTGAAAGCCATTAAAGGCACACTTACATTAGAAAGTGCAAAAGTATTTAAGAAGACTTAAATTTTTGTTGCCCGCTGATTGGCCCAAGCCCAAGCAGCATCATTGCCGCCACCGCAATGTCTAATCACGAAATTTTTAATTACCGCTGCGGCAATGTGGCCACTAGTTACCAGCCCACAGCGCTTAAGAAGCTCACACTTTAACTATATTCACCCTGCTAGCTTAGTACACCCTCCCTTGCGGTGGCTCATCATTACTTTCAGCTTTAGCATAGTTAGCGGCAGCGATTTTTGTGCTCGACTGTTGGTCAAATAAAAATTAATAATTAATTTCTCAGTTTGTTACTTTTACTTGAGAGTTTTAGCGCCCCAGCCACATTTTGTTTAAAGTTTCTTTTCAGAAACAGTTACTGCTCTGCGCGCTCTTTCTTCTTCTGCTTCTGCT
Source organism: Ceratitis rosa (assembly GCA_037013455.1). Taxonomy (NCBI): domain Eukaryota; kingdom Metazoa; phylum Arthropoda; class Insecta; order Diptera; family Tephritidae; genus Ceratitis; species Ceratitis rosa. The sequence continues at coordinate 1,972,190 of JAWMAG010000001.1, read as the reverse complement.
TCTTCTCTCACCCCGGTTGTCATCACCTTAACGCAAACGTGTAACTTGCCACTTGCTGTTGACAGGTGGCGCACACTGTCTGTTAGGTACTTAAGCATGTTTCATGCCAACCAAAAATTTCGTGAACTCATTATTTCCACCGCTACTCTCTCCCCTCCCCTCACCTCCACTCCTCTTCTCTTCTCTAGCACTCGTGCCACTCACTTAGCTAATACCACCGCTATATTGACTTTCTACTGTAATTCAATGTGAAGTTTGTCCGCCGTTTAGTTCATTGCGTCGTTTACTTTCTGTTGTTTCATTTAATTCTAAGTGATGTTGCGAAACTTTTGCTGCACTGGCGTTGAAGCTATTGAGTTGAGATGTAGTTAAAAGTTGCTGACTGAGTTGGGCTGATGCTTAAGGTTTTTTTTTTACTTTCAGATTAAAGGAGTTTAAAAATAGGCAAATGTTGAAATGATGGAGGGCTAGTTGGTTGAGCGCTTGCTGGCACTTGAGAAAACTCTAATCGGTTGTTAGTTGCTATGAGTAGCGGTATCTGGGAGAATTTTTTTCTAGGGCAAAGTAAGTGTATATAGAAGCTTGCAGTGTACTCATGCTTCTGCGATGATGATTTCCCAGCCAGTTTTCTCAAATACTGGGCTTGTCCAACAGGTGTATTTTTTGGCAAGAGAAGTTGCGCTTTCGTTAACAGTTGAAAGGTAGCTCCCTGAGAGCTTTTTTAACCTGCAAATGTGCTGATGCACGAAGTAAAATGACTTTCCTTACTATTTTGAGATGAAGCCCTCTTATGATTAAACTCTGCAACAGATATTGAACCACAACTGGCTTTAGAATCTCAAAGGCTTAAACCCTTGTTTGACGTTTGGCTTAGTAAGAGCAATCACCAACCGTTTTTCGTCAAGCGAGTGTTTGGCATCATATTATCATTTGCTGCATTACTGAGGCTAGTCTTACTACAGCCAAGGTTTTCCATCGTAAAACTTATATTTCATATTTAAGGCCACCTTGAGCTCCATTAAAACCTTCCATAAATGTGACACCATTCAGCTTTCATGAACAATTAAAAAAATGCTGCAAAAATCCAACGAAATGTAAAAAAAATATTAAAATGACTTTTAAAATATTGCTGGCCAAGTTTTCAGCGTGATAATGCATAATAAGTGAAATTCCACGAAGAAAAGTAAATCGAAGAAAATATGAGAAAAATTATGAAAGAGTAAACAGCAGTTAGTGAATGGATTCTTAGAATACTAGGAAATGTATGGGCGTAATTACAAGTTCGAAGCTGGCGGAATTCTAAAGCAGCATGGCGTTAAGCGAGAAGAGAAAAGTATTAATTGAAAAAAATATTAAAAAAAAATTTTAAAACTTATTAAAAAAAAAAAAATAAATAGATTATAAGAAATATAAAGAAAAAATCAAAAAGTAAGAAAAATAAGGAAGAACCCATCAATTTCTAGGAAACATAAACATTTCAGTAGACAGCAAAGTACTGAAGAGTAAAAGCGTATAAAATTACGGAAATCACTTTCAATGAGTTTCATATGAAAATTTAAAAATCATTGCAAATGTTTCGATACTGCTCAAATATAAACGAGACTGTTCACTAAAACAAAAACGGTTAATTATTTTTCAATATTTATTTTATCCCCTTCAAAATAGTCTCCATTAGAGGTGATAAACATATGCCACCTTTTTTTCCAATCTTCATAACACTTCAGTTCCTTCTCCGAATTCTCTTTTATGACTTCAATCGACTGAAAATGCTTTCCACGAAGCGGCAATTTGAGTTTAGGGAAAAGAAAAAAGTCACACGGTGCCATGTCGGGTGAATACGGTGCTTGCGGAACAATATTTGCGTTGTTTCTGGTCAAATAATCGCGTACAAGACGAGACGTATGAGCTGGCGCATTATCATGATGTAGAAACCATGACTTGTTGTCCCACAAATCCTTCCTTTTGAGACGAATATTCTCACGCAAACGCTTCTAAACGGATAAATAATATTCAGCATTAACAGATTGACCTTCTGGAAGGAATTTCGAGTCCACAACACCTTGGCTATCAAAGAAAACAGTGAGCATAACTTTGATTTTCGATCGACTTTGACGTAGTTTTGTGGGTTTCGGCTCATTTGGAAGGCGCCATTCAGATGATTGCTGGGCTATTTCAACGTCGTATTCATAGACCCAAGTCTCGTCACCAGTTATGATGTGCTGGATGTCCGTATCACTCATTGTGAGCATTTCCTTGGCGACAGTTTTGCGTTCCTCTTTTTGAAGAAAATTCAACAATTTTGGAAAAAGTCGAGCAGACACACGTCTCATGCCCAAAACATCGTGAATAATGCTATGAGCGGATCCATTTGATATGTTGAGCTCACTAGCTATCTCTCTTTCAGTCACACGACGATTTTCCAACACAATTTTCTTTACTTTTTCGACGTTTTCTTCGTTTATTGACGTTGCTGGACGACGATCATGGGGCAAGTTCTCCAGCGATGTACGGCCGTCCTTGAACGACTTATACCGATCAAAAATACGTGCACGTGATAGGCAAGACTCTCAATATGCCTTCTGCAACATTTTCATTGCGTCCGTCGCACTTATTCCATTGGAATAACAAAATTTCAAACAAACTCTTTGCTCAACTTTATTTTCCATAGTAAAATTTGAAAAATACACTCGAGGTTGACTTGTTTATAGTGCTATAAAAAAAACTATGTGACAGATCGCGCTCAAATTTGACATGTAAACATATAACAGTCCTGCCAACCTAAGCAAAAAAAAAGTATGGCCATATGTCTTGTCCTTGTCGAGTTATGGATAAAGGCTCGTTTATATTTGAGTAGAAGTATATGTGCATATGTATTTATGGTATCGCAGACTCATCAAAAACTATTTTTAATATTTATTTATTTGTGTAATGCGTTTTTAAATAAATAAAGCAATTTTTATTTCATACGGAAACTGGTCCTTTTTTGTCCATTACGGACTGGTATGAAAGTGGTATAATTCTGGTAAAAACTCTAATTTGCAACTTTTTGAGTTTTTTAGAGGTAAATTTTATTTGTAATTATTTAATTATTTTTCTGATAAAAAATCCTCAATTCGCATATTTTTGTTCTTGCTAGTGCTAATATAAGCACTTTTTTTGGATAAAAAAGTAATTGAAAAACTGGTTAGGTGTGTTTAGTGCAATTTTTAATTAACATGAACGAAATTAATACGAAAAAACTGAAATTAATTTTTTTAAATTTTTAATTACGGCATTAATTTTTTATTTACTTTATAATTTTAATGCACGATAGAGGTATTAATATTAATTCGCCTTGAGTTAAGGTTGAAAAGATAGCAGTTGTCGTTTAAATATTGTAAAAGTTCTTCAAAATAATTTTAACTTTTGGCATAAATTTTTCTCATATTTTTTTATGAATTTTCTTACCTTTCATTCTTACAATGTTGCCAATTTTCTGATAAGAAATGTATTTAAATGATATTGATAAATATTTTAATGGCCATTTTAGTTGTTGGAGCGAAAAATATTTAGCCTTTGCTCTAGTAATCAAGGCGTGCAATGTTGCCAGTTTTCTTGCAATGATACTCCCCTGTGAGATTGTCCTAACAACGTTGCCAATTTTCCACTCTCAATCTTCTATGTGTGGCAAAATTTATAATCATACGTATATAGAAATGTCTTGTATATGTATTGAAATTACGGTAAACGAAATCTTTGCTTAGTCATAAAATTTAATTAGCTTAGCTGTATTTTCAAACAAAAACAAATTTAAAATCCATACATTAAAATGTCATTGTGTAAAGAAGAAATACACATATATTCGTACATTAAAGAATATTTATATATTATATATGTATGTATAAAAATAAATAAATGTCATATGTGGGGTATAGTTCCTTCGTTTCTCTACAATGTGGATATTAACTTCATTTAAATGGCGCTTCAAAGTTAAAGAATTTAAAGTAATACAAATAGATAATATGAAAAGAAAAATAACTGAAAAAAGCGATGAGCCTTATTTAATGTTAATATGCAATTCTAATTAATTACATTTTAATTTAAATACAAAAGTATTTATTAAACAAAAAATTGATTTTAAAGCCTAAAAGTATGCATCACATTACCAAAAAATTTAAAGTACTGATCCCAAAAGTATGCAACAATTCTAAATAACAAAAATAACTTGATATTTATTCATTAAACTCTCTCTCTCTCTCCCTTCGCAAAACATATTACCTAAAACTTTTCATAGATGGCTTAGGGAAACAATGGCACATTTTCTTAAGCCGAAGCAGAGCAAAAGCAAAATAAATCAGCCTAAATGTAGGCAAACTTTTGGCATAAAATAAAAAAACAAAAATTATTTCAATAAACAAAAGCAGTGTTTCCGAGCAACCAACAACAAATTTAAAGCAATTACAACAAAGAGAAAAACGAAACACATTCAAATGCATAAAACTTGCAATAAAGTCGCTAAAGCCTACCAACGAAAGCCAGCTTTGCAAAAATTATAAACAACTACAAAAAGTTGCCAGCGCTCAGCTACCAAACTATGAGCGGAGTATTCGAGTTGTTATTGGTGTTGGCATTGGATTTTTGAGTTTGAGTTAAAAGTCGTGGTAAAAGTTATGCGTTCGCAACCAAAAATTTGTGGCCAAAAACAAATAAAAGCATGGCTTTTTAGCAGAGTTTTTGTATAATGGACGTCTAGCTCTTTCTAAAATACCATATATATATAGGCATGCAACTGCAGTGCAACTACACATACAAATATGATTTACTTTAAACAAATTTGATTTGTTTATATCATTTGTGTATATGTATTGCTAGTAATGGTTCAACATACTGTCGAGCTTCATTATTATTGGCAGCGCTTGTAAAATAGTTTGAGAACTTTTGAGGTTAACATTCTGTTAATGGTTGGTAAAGGCAAATATTGTTTAAAAAAATTGTTTAAAAAAATTAAAAAAATTAAAGAGTATTTATTGTAAATAAAACCAAATAAATGAATGAAAAAATATAGAACAAAATAAATTAAAATAAAAATATTTAGTAAAAAAGAAGAAATACGAAAATAATATAGGATAATAAAACAAAATAATTAAAAATGAAAAATATAAAAAAATAAATAAAAAATTAATTATAACAAAACAAAATAAATATAAAAATATTAATCAAATAAGGGATAACGAATTATATAAATACCTTTTATATAAAACAAAAACTAAAAAACAAAGAAAAAATAATTAAAAAAAAATAAAACAAAAAAAATTAATGCGACATAAAATAAAATAATTAAAATTAAATAAAATAAGAAGGAATGTATATATTCACTTAATTATAGTAAAATTAAATAATTAATAAAATTAATAAAATAAAATTAAATTAAATTATTCAAAATAAAATAAAGTTAATAAGGTAGATAAATAATATAATAAAATATATAAATATAAATATAAGAAAAAAAATTATTAAAAAATATTTAATGAAATTCAATAAGAGAAATTAAAAGAAATACGAAGAAATGTATGAAAACAAAATAAAATAATTTTAGGTACAAAAAAATTAAATATAATAGTTTAAAATATATTAAAATAACAAAAAGTAAATAAAGTAATTAATATATACATAAATATCATAATTTGTTTCAACGACGAGAAATAACAGTGAATAAATAAAAATATTTATGCCACAAACATTCTCCCTTAATCCAATTTATTTCAAAAATGAAAAAACTGTGTTCTTCTTTTGTACTCGTATCTGGGGTCTTCTAGCTTTTTTATATATTTATTTTTAATTTTCTACTTTATTTTCTTTAATTTTCATTTCATCCAAATGAAGCTACCAACTTCTCAGTTACACAATGTTGACCAACCGCAACCGAAAATAGAAACCCAAACCCCTCCACTTGACCTTTGCCACCCATTACTACACGAATAATAGCAACAAACAGTACCAACAACATCAATAGGCGTGTTATAATGTCAAAGAGTGTAAAGCGTGAACACGCATCAAAGGCAAACTTTACTAGTTTGTATGTTAATTTTTGTAGCCAACGGCGAAGAGGAAGATAAATTTCGGATCGACGCTGATGCTGTGTATGTGGAGTATGAAGGAAAAGTGAAAAGCAAAGTGAAAGTTAGAAATAAAAAAAAAACCATAACTATTTTTGTTTAAATTTTTTCGTTCTTTTTATGTATAAAATACAATATTAGTTGTGAAATTTTGTTGCACACTTATTTATGCTACTGCTTGCTTGCGTACTGTGGCTCGCTCTGGTTCACTTTGGGTGCTCGGTCACTTCACCTTCTCTCTCTGGCTTTGCCTTTCACACATGCTTTTATAACTTTTGACTGTTTTTTATGGGCTCAAATGTGTCAGCGAAAGTTTTTATTGCATTTTCCGCAATGCCATGAAGACTGGCGTTGCCCATCCTTTGGCTGCGCTCTTGCTCTCTACTCTCTAGCACTTTCGCACACTTTATTCTTTTTCAAAATGAAAATGTGTCACTTTTGCTGCACTTTGGTAACAATGTGTTACACTTTTGTTTGAAATTGACACTCATACGCCATGGCGTATGCATTTATTGTTGAAAAGCGTGTGGCAAATCACATACTTAAAAAATTGTTTCGAGAAAGTTGTAAAGAGAAACTTGTATTCAAACATGTATTCTTATACATACAAAAAATACATCAATAAAATAAAATAAAAAAATAAAATAAAGAAATAAAATAAAATGAAAACAAAAAAGTAAAATAAAATAAGGTAAAATGTAATAAAATATGAAATAAAATAAAATAAAATAAAATAAAAAAATAAAATAAACTAAATTAAAATAAAATATAATCAAATACATTAAAATAAAATAAAATAAAATAAAATAAAATAAAATAAAATAAAATAAAATAAAATAAAATAAAATAAAATAAAATAAAATAAAATAAAATAAAATAAAATAAAATAAAATAAAATAAAATAAAATAAAATAAAATAAAATAAAATAAAATAAAATAAAATAAAATAAAATAAAATAAAATAAAATAAAATAAAATAAAATAAAATAAAATAAAATAAAATAAAATAAAATAAAATAAAATAAAATAAAATAAAATAAAATAAAATAAAATAAAATAAAATAAAATAAAATAAAATAAAATAAAATAAAATAAAATAAAATAAAATAAAATAAAATAAAATAAAATAAAATAAAATAAAATAAAATAAAATAAAATAAAATAAAATAAAATAAAATAAAATAAAATAAAATAAAATAAAATAAAATAAAATAAAATAAAATAAAATAAAATAAAATAAAATAAAATAAAATAAAATAAAATAAAATAAAATAAAATAAAATAAAATAAAATAAAATAAAATAAAATAAAATAAAATAAAATAAAATAAAATAAAATAAAATAAAATAAAATAAAATAAAATAAAATAAAATAAAATAAAATAAAATAAAATAAAATAAAATAAAATAAAATAAAATAAAATAAAATAAAATAAAATAAAATAAAATAAAATAAAATAAAATAAATTAAAATAAAATAAAATAAATTAAAATAAAATAAAATAAAATAAAATAAAATAAAATAAAATAAAATAAAATAAAATAAAATAAAATAAAATAAAATAAAATAAAATAAAATAAAATAAAATAAAATAAAATAAAATAAAATAAAATAAAATAAAATAAAATAAAATAAAATAAAATAAAATAAAATAAAATAAAATAAAATAAAATAAAATAAAATAAAATAAAATAAAATAAAATAAAATAAAATAAAATAAAATAAAATAAAATAAAATAAAATAAAATAAAATAAAATAAAATAAAATAAAATAAAATAAAATAAAATAAAATAAAATAAAATAAAATAAAATAAAATAAAATAAAATAAAATAAAATAAAATAAAATAAATTAAAATAAAATAAAATAAATTAAAATAAAATAAAATAAAATAAAATTAAATAAAATAAAATAAAATAAAATAAAATAAAATAAAATAAAATAAAATAAAATAAAATAAAATAAAATAAAATAAAATAAAATAAAATAAAATAAAATAAAATCAAATAAAATAAAATAAAATAAAAACAAAAAAATAAAATAAAATAAAATAAAATAAAGTAAAATAAAATAAAATAAAATAAAAACAAAAAAATATAATAAAATAAAATAAAATAAAAACAAAAAATATAATAAAATAAAATAAAACAAAATAAAAAAAAATTAAATTAAATAAACAAATAAAATAAATTCAGATGAAATAAAATGAAATAAACAAAATAAAAGAATTAAATTACAAAAATTTTTTCAGTACTCAAATTTTATTTAAAATCCAAATAAATATTTAAATAAAAATACTTACACAACATACAAATGTGATTATTTATATATATTGCGAGCATTTTCGAAACTAAATGCAGTATTTTCCATCACCTGGCCAATAAGAGCTATCCTGCATTCGGCTAAAAACCGCAAAAACCAACAATGCCTGCATTCATTTATTGCTGTTGACAATTAGTTAAATGTGGCAAAAGGTCATACAACAGCTGACTGCAGCATACACTATGCAATATTTTGGTAGACTTGCTCTAGCTTACTACACGAGCTACTCCGGCTAGTCAACTATGCAAATTATTTTATTTGGGCAATCAGAAGGCAATTTTAATACTGAAAAATTCACAGCAATTTCATTTCATTATTTATTTGTTTCTGCATTTAGTACGTTTACTAGCAGCAATAACAACAACATAAATGTATCATTTGTGTTATACAACATGAAGCCGCACATTATTTCACCATACTGCATTTGTTGGCATATTTTGCATATAAATGAAGTGTAACCACAAGAATACTGAAATTAATGTCAAATTTTAGCAATGTACATATAGTTGCTGGTTTTTGATTTTTAAATTTTAACGTATTGAATTTCGGAAATATGTGATTATTGATTTTGAGCATTCGCATTTTTTTCATGTGCATAATTTTAGGCGTGCATTTTGTGACAATTTTACAAAATATGCTTTTAAAAAGGGCATGTGAGCCATCTAATGAGCACAGTGAATATTTTTATTTTATACACTTAAATGCGCTTTTTTGACTTTGAAAACTTTGTTATCGTCAATGCATACTTTTAGGCGAAATATTTTTAAAGCCAAATACTTATTATTAATTTTTATTTATTATTAATATTATTTATTTTTTACAATATTTTTTCAGTTCAATAAAATTGTCTTTTTTTTTAGGAAATCTGTGCTTAAAATGCTTCTACTATTTTTCTGCGCTATAGTTTTTTCACCCTGCCAAAAGCACTCGTTGTATGATTGCATATTTTAAGGCGCTAACATTTTTAAGCGTTGAATAAAACACTTTACTATTCATTTATTTATTTATATACAATTTAATTTTATCAACATAATTTTTTCAAAATAATTTTACATTGAAATTCGAGCACTGAATACGAATTGAATGCTTTCGGCAATAAACTTTTTTTTAAATGTAAATAATTTATTTACGCAATAATTCAATCTTACAATAAAACCACGGAAAAAACACACACACATTGCTGCAATATTAAAAAGTGCATTATGATGGAAGCAACTCAACATATTTACATAGTTATGCAAAAGTATAACTTCAGCACACGCACACAGAAACATACAACAGCGACAAATTTGCCCTACAATACACAGTCGTTTATCAGCAGACGAAGAGTGACAAAAAGTAGGTAATGTATGCGCTACTTACACAATAAGAAACTGACTTACACACACACACATAGTATACACAGACTGGTGCACATTGACACACACTAACGTATATAATTGTGCATAATAAATGCCACTGAATGCATGCGATTTATTGTATATTTGCATGCCTCTCCCAATATGTGGGAGTGTGTGCGTGTGTGTGTGTGGGTGTGTGGGTGTGTGAACAATAGTGTCGGTACACAACAAATGTTGCTGTATATTTCACACATTTGCCAATAAATAAGCAGTAAACCAGCACACAACGAGATAAAGAGGCATAAAAAAGATAAAGAAGAAGAAGAAGAAGAAGAAAAAGGAAGAGGGGCAAGCAAAAAGTAAGCGGTAGCGAGGTGTTCACAGTGTATACTTCTCAGTAGAGCCAGCTAAAGGATGGTAGTAAAGCAGACGTGCTTGCATATGAGATTTTAAAATGCGCAGGATTTGCAAGTATCTGCACACACACACTCACATATATATATATATATGTTTATTATATGCTGGGCTGAACGACATTGTAGGTGAATATTTGATTTGCGCAAAAATGCATAAAATACTTCAATTTAAAAGCGGCAATTGCATTATCCTACGCTCCGCTGTTGTGGCTTGTTAGCGTTGATGCAGAGATCTCAGAGGGATCAAACTTATTTTCGCTTATGTCACTGTTAGAGAGGATGAGCACATTGGTTGTACAAGTATATATTTATGTAAATATTTATTCTTACCACACACTTTGGATAGTGAGTTAAGCTGAACCCTAACTCAGATGTAAAATCAAATTTAAGCCCAGTAACAGATCCAGTTCCATATACATGCTTAAGTCAAAAATCAAATTCAAAAAAAAAAACTCAAACTGAATTTTAAACTCACACAACAAATTAATCTCAAAATTAAAGCTAAACTAAAATTCAAATCCAAAATCATAATCAACCTCAACCTGAAACTAATACTCAAAGTTAAACTCAAACTCACACTCAAACTCAAACCCACACTCAAACCCATATCCAAAGTTAAGCTCAAACTCCAATGTTGATAGAAAAACTCACATTCAAATTTAAACTCAAGCTCAACAAAAGTTGTAACTCAAGCTAAAACTCAAACTCCAGCTGAAACTCTGACTCATTTAAAACTTAATTTAATTTAATTTAACAACTCAATTCAAATTTAAACTCAAACTCAAACCTTAACTCAAACTAAACGCAACTCCAGCTGAAACTCAGACTCAAGCTAAATTCACTCACACTTAAACTCAAGCCCACACTCAAACTCATATCCAAAGTTAAGCTCCAACTCAAATTTAGATACAAACTCACATTCAAATTTAAACTCAAACTCAACAAAAGTTGTAACTCAAGCTAAAATTCAAACTCCAGCTGAAACTCAAACTCAAACTAAAACTTAATTTCAATTTCAACTCAATTCAAATTTAAACTCAAACTCAAACCTTAACTCAAAGCTAAAACTCAAACTCCAGTTGAAACTCAGACTCAAACTAAAACTTAATTTCAATTTCAACTCAATTCAAATTTAAACTGAAACTCAAACCTTAACTCAAACTAAACGCAACTCAAGCTGAAACTCAAACTCTAGCTGAAACTCAACTCAAATTTTTAATCTCAAACCTTAACTCAAGCTCATGCTTAAATTTAAACTAATACTCAAACTCAGCTGAAATTTAAACTCGAACTCAACATAAAATCAAACTTAGACTAAAATTCAACTCCAAATAAAGCTTAAACTTAGCTAAAACTAAAACGAAAACTGTGAGTCAAACTCAACCTAGAGATAAACTCAAACTCAACTAAAACTCAAATCCCAACTTAAGATGAGATACAAACTAAAACGCACAGTTAAACTCAAACTCAACTCAAAGTTAAAATCCAACTCAAATTCAACTCAAAATCACGCTTAAAGTTAGCTAAGACTCAAACTCAAAATCAAACTCAAAATCAAACTCTACACAAAGCCCAACTTTAACTCAAATAAGCTCAAGTTGAAGCTCTCCAATGCAAGCTTAAGATCAGTTTCAAACACTTAAAATTCAGCTTAAACTAAACTCAATTCAAACTCCAACTTGAGCTGAAGCTAAAAAAGAGCTCAAATTCAAACTCAAATCCAAGTTTATATAATAACCGAAATTTGAAAGCTTACTTTTTATTTTAATGCGTGACACCAGGGCTCGCTATAAGTAATCTAAAATTTTGTCAACCGAAATTGGCGTTCTTTCTCTTTCTCTTTCTCTCGCTCTCTATCTTCTTGTATCAGCTGATCTTTGAATTCTGACTCGTAACATGCTATTATTCGCTAATAGGAAAACTTATTACTTCGCACTGATAGTTCACATCCGCCTCATTTGCATATGTTGATGGGATGAAAAACTACTTAGAACCATACATTTACTTACACACACACACACATACACATTCAGCTCGGAAACCATATATTATGCGCACTGAAATAAATTTGTATAACGTCACTCAGAGCGGAAGTAAAAACGTGCTACGTGTATGTAACGGAGTCACATGGAAAGTGGGGCGAAAAAGTCTCGAAAGTAGACTTAAATAAGTAAAATATAAATGGAAAAAATCACATTGAATCAGTGATTTTGAATTGCAAATAGCAAATAGCAACTGCCAGCGTGTGAGAAATTTCATGCACAACGAATTGGTTTTGTGTGATGAGGCGAGAGATACATACCATACATACATACATATGATACCTACGAGTCGAGCGGAACAACGTTGTGAGCGGTGCGTTGAAAATAGCGGCGAGCACGTACGAAGAATGCATGAATGTATTATTGCCTTTGTTATTGGCTGTGATTTTTATGTTTTGCTTTTGCCTACAAACCCAATTTCCTTCTAACGTGAGCTTATTTGGTGTTTTTCTACTTCTTCTTCTTCTTCTTCTGCTGCTGCAACTGCCAATGACATGTTTGTCTTGTGTCAGTGGGTCTGCAGTGTTGATGTAAATTGGTAGATATATATATATGTATATAAGGATAAGCTGCTTAAGAAGCTTCGGAAAGAAATCTTATATATTTATATACATTCATACGTATATTTGTGGGTATTTATGAAATTATGAGAGTATGCGGTTAGTACGTTGTGCGAAAACTCAAGCTTAAAATGACTATATTTCACACTAGTTTATCGAAAACTACAAGCGGCAGCAGTTGGCACTTTCAAAAAAAGTTATAAATTAATTTAACTTCGATAAAGTTATAGCCAACCCCCAACGTATATTCTGGTAACTAGCTGCATTTAAATCAATTATGCGGATTTTTTGAAGCTTTACGCAGTTAAAGTGTATGTAACTAGTTAAAAATTAGTTCAAATTATACTAGTTCACAACTAGTTATTTTTGGATGAGTTTCTAAATTTTACTAAATATTACTGCTAAAGTAAAAATCTTGTATTTTTGCAGGTAATACAGTATAGAAGAAATATGCAACTTATATTTTTATGCTCCTTAGAGAATTTCACACTTACCCACTGAGCTATAAGTACGAGTATACACAAGTATGCGGCATTTGTTTGTGTACCTACCGGATTTACCAATAAGTTTAACGGCAAATTCAATAATCCGAAAGTTTATGGCAACAGTGCAAATATCATATTTGCATACTTTGTGGCGCTGCTCAGTGAAAACTTAAATGGCAGGCAAAAAAAAATAAGTAAAACTAAATAAGATTTCTCTCATAAGACTATAAATCGAAAAATGATTTTTATGGCTTGACAAACATACAAAGATGCTGCACATATAAAGATTGGAAAATGGCTAATAAAATGATGAATGTGTAGATTTTATTTTACTTATCGGTAATATATCGATAAAGTAGGTTAGCAATAAATTTTTCAAGAAGAGCGCCTAAATGTAGGCAAAACTATGAGTTTCGTATTTGAGGAGTAGTGCAAAAACTAAATAAAATAAATAGACAAATTATGCAGGACACTTTGTGCAGTAAATATTGTAAATAATTTAAATGTTTTAAGGTATGCAAAGAAAAATAATAAACGCACCAGCCTAAAAGTATGCATAAAAATTTCCTTATTTTGCGCCGAAAATTGATTCCTGGAGGCAAGTGAATTAGTTTTGTTTTTAACTAAAAAGCATGCAAAATGTATATTTTTGGCTTTCGTTAACTAATTTCTGTAATTTGAAAAATTTTGTGGTATAAAATAATATAATTTTATTAATATATTTTCAGCATTATTGAAGACGAAAATGTCCTCAGCTTTGAACTTTTTGTAAAGTTTTTTCTTCCCAAATTAAATTAGTCTTGCGAAAAACATTTTACCATTCCCAAATCGATTCGACTGTCAAGTGACACCAGCATTTCTAAAAACTATTCAAAACGCAGCACGTCCCACAAGAAATAAAAATAAAAAAATGGCAACAACAAACACCAAGTAGCCAATAAATGAGTATTAAAGTTGTCAATTTCAGCTAGAAAATGAAAAATGAAACAATCAGAAAACTTTGCGACGAAGAAAAATGGCGTAAGTAGAAAGCCCGAAAAACAAAGTGTAATTTTTGACAAAAAACAAAAATTTTATAAAAACTCAAATATCAAAACAACAACAAAGAATAAGAAAAAAAAATGCGGAAAACTCTCAAAACCAAATCTAAACCAATTACAAGAAATCTCTCATCTTTCCGGCATAAAATTTAATTACTTTAGTTTGGACACGAACACAAGCACCAACACACGTACTCGTACACACACTCCCAACTAAATCACACACACACTTCGTCCAGTCACGAAAAGGACGCAACATGCGAGGCATAGCGCGGTGCGCATTGCAGCAGTAGTGTCGAGTGTGTTGAGTTTGGCGTAAACTTATAATTGTCAACGAAAACTTACAATGAGTGGTTGTCAAGAGTTAAACGCAGGAGAGAGGGGGAATGACTTTTGGGTGTGTGTGCAAGGAAGTGGATATAAAAAAAATTTCGAAAAATATATTACAAATCTAACAATGTGAAAAAGAAAAAAGTGAAACTTTTTCACTTAAATTTTTTTTTTATGTTATCAACTTTTTTAACTAATAAGTAACTAGTTACTACAGGGTTACTTTACGGCTGAGGCAGAAACGTAGAAAAATTTAATTTATTAAAAGATAGCCAAATTGAAATATATTTATTATTCAGAGGAACTAGTTACAATTTATGCTCAGTTGGTACTAGTTACAAAAGTAGTTGTAAAGTAGGTGGACTAAAAATTAAAAATTGTTTAATATTTTTTTTCAAATATTTCTTTTCTTGAACTCTGCCTGAATTAAAAAAAAAACTAGTTACATTTTAAATCCACTTTCCACTAGTTTGATAACTAGTTCTTAAAGTGCTAAACACGCTTTTTCTAGTTCTTTTTCTGCACTTTTAAAACTTTACAACGTACATATCATAAATGCCGCATATAAAATACTTAAGTGCCATTAAGAGCATTTTGGCAGAACACAACCGCAGCGCTGACACCCACTTACCACTAACCGCAGATAAAAAGTGATTTTGTTCAAACAGCAAGCATTAAACTTTATGAAGTCGTTAAAATTGTGGCAATGCATATTGCAATTTTATGCAGTTATAATTTGTTTTTATATATTATATGTACATATATACGTGTATGTATAAGTATATTCTGACATATTTTTTTTTTTTTAAATTTTCAAATTTATTTAAGTTGATTTTTCTGGGTCAGCTAACAAAAGTTGCTTGTCAATGCCTTTTTTGGAAGGCATTTATGTATGTACCATAAGTGTATCCTCATTTTGTGCTCTCAAACATGCTTTATGCAAAAATGTATGTAAAAATATATATTATGGTATATATATGTACATACTTATGTATATGTTGCAACTAACAACTACAGCATATGTATATACATACATATATATAAGTATGTATTATATATATATGTATATGCTGACCGACAAAAGTGGCTAAAAGCCAACGAAACTGCACTTATGTGAAAAACTTGCTTTGCTGTAACTTTTGCAATTCGAGTGTTGTCGGGCGTTGTTTGGCAACTAAAACCAAAAATACAAACTGCGACACAACGGACACTAATTACATATCAGCAATGCTACCATTACCGGCAGCTGAAATTAGATAAAATATAAAGTACGCACATTACAGCTACATACTTACATAATCGTATATACATACATACATACACACATATGTTACATATTTGAAGAATAAATGCAAAACGAGGGCGTATTACATGGAAAATGACTAGATCTTCTCTAAAAGTTTATTAATATCAAATTTAACAAAACTCAACTGATAACAACTAGTTAACCAACTAGCTCGAAATGAGAACAAAATGTAACTAGTTGTTTTTTGCGTTCTTTTTTTGCTTTTAAAATATTGGTAACCTCAAAATATTCATTACCCCACCTCTAACAACTAGTAACCCAACTAGTTCAAAATGATAAAAAGTGTAACTAGTTGTTTGGTTCATTTTTTTTTTAATTTTTAATTTTATAATCTCTTCGATAGTTACTACATACATTTTTTAGCATGAAAATTAAATTTTCTTATTCCACCCTCGTAAGCACACACTCATACGTTTATTAAGAAAGCTGTTTACTAACATTCGAGTACAGCCAAAAAAAGATTTGCACTCATGTTTGGTAACAAAATGTCACTTGGCAGTTGGCAACAAAATACACACATACATATACACACATTTAAATGATTTTATTTCACTTGGCCGCCTCTGTTTGTGCTGCTTGTTGGCAATAATATAATACAATACAATGGCGTTAGCTGACCCAGAAGCCATGCCGAGTCATGTGCGCATGTTTTAAAGTGTTAATGCATGTGGAGGGGTATATATATGTGTGTGTGTGAGTTTACAAGTAGAAAAGTTGCCTAGTGCAAAAGAAAGACACTCAAGCTAAGAACGCTTAGAGCTAAACTATTTATATGTACATATGTGTGAGAGAGTGTGTATGTGCGGTTAGGTGGCTTTTGAATGTGAAAACTTTTTGTAGTTTGACTCATACGTGTACGTGGACAGCAAACAATACCGAAAGTTTTCATTTAGTTTATGTTTAATTTTAAATAGAAATTTATTTTGAATACAAAAATGAACTAAAATTAAATTAACACACCGGCATTGGTGGCATAAGAAAGGGTGAGAGACATGAAAAAATAAGAAAATCCTTAAATTAAATTTTTTTAAATACCGAAATAAACAATTTTGCTTAAAAGTCTAAAATATTGAATACGTTAGTATACAAAAATAAATTTTAAATTAAATTTTTTTAATTTTTCTAATTGAATTTGAAATTATTTTCGCCCAAAATTTTTATCTTAAAAAAATAAAAAACACGAAACACATTTCGCTTTAAAATTAAACTGTACCCCAATTCATGTAGCATTTCCTCAATTCAACTGTAAATTATAAGCAACAAAGACGCATGCATATGGCTCCCGGCTGCATTCATGTCAAAGTGTCAAAGTAACGCCTAAAACTATGCTTCACGTTTGAAGTGTCATAAAACGGGCGTAAATAGCCGCAGACCATAATTCAAAGGCCAATAACCAGGAAATGAGAGACGACAGTTATATGTATATGCATGTAAATCATGTAAATATGTATATAAATATAAATGTGACGTCTCAGTAGTTTTATTTAAAAAAAAAAATTAAGGTGAAGAAAATGTGAAAAAAATGAACAAAAATAAAGATAAATGTTATAAATAAGAGCAATGAAAGTTTGTTAAAACTAATGTGAAAAAGGGTTTTCTTGTGGTGTGGCAGCGAATTAAATCAACGTTTTCTTGGTGTGTTCTAGTGAGTAACTAGTTACAATGTAAGCAGTTTCCGTATCAGTGCGTTGCTTTGCTGTTACGCAAATTTTAATTGAGAAAAAAATTACAAACTACTTCCCAACCAGATCCGCAGTAACTGGTTGGTAACTACTTACAAAACAACTAGTTTTTTTAAAGTTAATTAAAAATGCTTATTTCTATTAATGCTTATTTTTTATAAAGTTTATAGTACTCATAAACTCATTCTATATTAAAGTAGTCCAGAGGAGCAGCTTGTAACTAGTGCATAAGGAGGTTGAGTAAATTAAAAAGAGAAATCAGGCGAGAAACTTTTTCAAACACCACTCAAGATACTATATTAATAGTTACTTTCAAATTATTTTTAACAGAAATCTGCTATCCGTATCCACTAGTTACAGAAATGGTTATAAAACAACTAGTTGGAAAGTAACTGGTAATGGAATAGTTCTGGCATAATTATGAATTACATAAAAATAGCATTAATTTGAATATAAGATATTATTTTATTTATATATTACAACTTTTTATTGTACTGGTAAATAGTTACGTGAAAAAACACTAGAAAAGAGGATTTACCGTATATAAAAAAATCCCCTCGCAAATGATTACTTTTTTCCTACATATAGTTTCAAGTGGCTATAAAATAAATATTTGCAAATTGTTATAGTTAGTTGTGGCTTTTAAAACACGTTGTAAGCGCTTGAATTTTAATTACTAAAATGTTAATTAAAAATTTACAAGCCGCTGTAAAAAATGTAGTGAATAAAAGTAAAAGTAATAACGGCTAATAAAAACGTGCGAAATATTTAAATAAAAAAAAAAATTGTAATAAATAAGTAAAGCAACAGGATGTAGTAAGAGTATAAATTTCTTTTTTAATGCATTTCTCTAATGAAAGCAGTAAAAGTGGGCAACAGAAAAATGTAAATGCAATATAACCCGACAGAGGAAAATACAATAAAAAAGGATGAAAATAAAATAAAAGAGAAAATCAAAAACGCAGCATTAAAGCCCAAAACAGGACGAATATCCACCGCGAGCGACACCAGGCGAGACATCAGAGTGCAGCAACAGCAAACGCATACTCAACAATAAATTAAACAGCAGCAACAAAGTGCCACTACAAGTAGCGGCACAACAACAACAACAACAACAATAATGACATTACAACCGCAACAGTGACGTTTTTAATTATGCTGCTGTCGTACGCCAACGGCCACCGGCACTAGCAGGAGAGGAGCCGGGCGGGAGTTGAGCAACAGACGAAACAAAACCGAGAAGGAGTTGCATGAAAAATTACGCCAAACGAAAATAATAACAACACGAATAAGTGCAACAGCAACGGTGATAAAAGTAGCTGGAATAAATAGTCAAAGTGGAGTGGAAAAATGGCGACAACCGGGCAACCAAGCAACCAAGCAACCGGGAGCAACATGCCCCACTGAAGTAATTTATAAAAGTCAAATTTGTGCCACAAACAATGAATACGACAGCGGCAGCAACAACAACAGATGCAAAAATAAATGCGAAAAAAAGAAAACAAAGACATAATGAAAAGTAAAGTAAGCAACTCGAAAAGTGTAAATGGAAATAAAATGGAAGAAGGACATGAAGGATGTTGCAAAAAAAAAACAAAAAAAACCGGGAAAATCTTTTGACCAGACCAACAAGCAACAACAGCAGCTGCTGTTGACTGCTGTGAACTTTAGCGCATAAAATTCATTTTTATTTAATGAGCAACAACAGCAACGAGCGAGAGAGCTTTGCGTTTGCTGCAAGTGAAGTTGCATCAATAAGAGTGGCTCACAATATCAACTGGGCTAGCAGAGGCAGCAGTAGCAGAAAGAAAATTACAAAGAAAAAATAAGGAAATTGAAGAAACAACCCTAATAAAAGCAGTCAACAATCATAACAACAATTTTTGTGAGAAAAAGTGCCAGTTTTACAGCAGAATCAGTTAAAAATTGCAAAAAAAAATCGTTAATGTCGCAAGATTTATACCATTTAGAATAAATTAACTACTTTGTTATATATTATTTAGTTATATAGAAACCTAGCTAGTTAGATTTAATTACATATTATTTTAGACCAATTTTGACTCTTCAAAAACAAAAAAAAAAAATTTAAAATATTTGAATAAAAATTAACAATTTTGTTAAGAATAAAATATTGCGTGCATTACATTTTAGTACAAAAAACTTTTTTTTACTAGTTACTGTCTGGCCTCTGGGTAATGCATTTTGTTACTAGTTCAAAATAAACTAGTATGAAACTGGTTGAAAAGTTTAATTCAGATCAGCAAAAATTAAAATCATGTATGGTATAAAAAGCGCGCAACAGCCGAATACCACATATTATTTTAGACCAATTTTGACTCTTCAAAAACAAAAAAAAAAATATTTAAAATTTTTTAATTTATTTTAAAAATTTTGTCAAGCATAAAATATTACGTGCATTACATTTTAGTCCACAAAACTTGGTTGAAAAAATTAATTCAGATCTGCAAAAATTAAAATCATGTATGGTATAAAAAGCGTGCAACAGCCGAATACAACAAGCGATATCCCATCGTGTATTGCTATATACATTTGCTTCGATATGCAGACGTTCAACAGCGCGTATGAGTGATAAATTTGTATGCTGAGTGATATGCTGTGCAAAGAGGAGCACAGGAAAAGTTAAGTAGCAAGCGACGCCCTGCAATGAGGGTATGAGTACGTAAGAGGCGGTCAACAGCATGAAAGCTGATAATATGACAGTGATTGTGGAAGAGACACACACACATGTGTACTCGTACATACACATGCAGGGCTACATGCAAATACATGCATAAATTTATTGCTTCGTCCAAATGTGTTTGTGTTTGCATACAATATCTACTTTCGCTCGCTGCAACGTAAGCAACGATATCAGCAACATGTTTACAAGCAGTCCAGCTAGCCAGCCAGTCAGTCAGCCAACCAGTCGGTTATCCTGCTATCCAGCTACGTATGTGTGTGTGTCAAAGAGGCAGCTTGGTTGGCATACTGATATGACACTCTGGTTGGACGACATAATGAATTTTCCATGAATTTTTGTCTTTAATTCGAATTTCAGTGTCGTTATTTTTGTTATTGTCGGTGCTATTTTATGCATGCATTGCATGTAAGTAAGAAGAGTGACACTTTTAAGTGATGGCAGTGGATTTGCTTGGTAACTCTGAGCTAAGTATGTATGTATGTATGCATGCAAGTGTGTAAGAGTATATTGTTGTGTGTATTAGCTGGTTGCTATGAGTGTTGTAAATCTCACACAAGTATTTGGGGTAGTAAATAATGAGCATTGCCGGATAAAGCGTTGGTTGAGCAGGAGCATGCAAGGGGAAAAAAATTCAAGTTGCATACAAATTTAACGAAAAATATTGAAAAAGACGCATTTTACTATTTAAAGGAAATTAAAGTCAAAAGTGGTTTTGAACTAGTTCCAAGGTAATGTATTTTTAAACTAGTTCCAAAACAATTATGCATTCCTTTTTTTCTTAAATTTAATGTATGAACTTACATAAAGTATATATTTTAACTAGTTTCTTGGTAATGTGTTTTGAACCAATGCCAAAGCAAGTCGTATTTTATTATATTGAATTTAGTTTTGTTTAAAACATTAAGTATGCTTTGCAACTAATCGTCACGCAAGTGGTATTTTACATGTTAATAGAATTTTTTCCTAAAACATGATGTATAGTATAGTTTTGAACTAGGTTTTAGGTAATATGTATGATAACCAGTTACTAATGTAGTGGATGTTTATTAGCATAACATATTTTAAATATGAAACACGGTATAGTGTGGGAGTTTTTCTTCATATTGCAGTTTTGTAGATTATCTAAAAAAAAGCCCGCATCAATGTAGGCATTAGTCGAGTGTTTAATGAATTTCGCCACTCGAACGTACGTACATATGTCAACCCTTTTAGATAGGGTTTTCAGTGGTATGCAATACGTTAATTTGAGAAATTTAGCATATAGAGCTTATGTCGTGTCATATTATGCAGAATGATTAGTTAAAAGAAGCATTGAAGTAAGTTAATTCCGAAATTTTTAGGTAATAAAATATGAACTAGTTTCACTGTAATTAGTTTCACAGTTGTAATATAAAATCACATCAGCGGCTTATAAACTAGAAAAGAGCTCAAGAAAAAAATTGTTAAAAAATCATGTAGTTCTGAAATAAACTAGTTTATAACTAGTTCAAAAATTAAATGCTAAAAACTACTTCAAAAATAAATAGTTAAAAACCAGTTTAAAACAACTAGCTAAAACTAGTTGAAAGCATCTATTTTTGAAACAATTAGTTAAATATTAGCTCAAAAATAACTAGTCGAAATATAATCAGTTAAAAATTAATTCAAAAACAACTAGATAAAAACTAGTTAAAAACTATTTCAAAAATGCCTAGTTTGAAAATGCCTAGTTAAAACCTAGTTAAAAATGAGTAGTTAAAACTAGTTCAAAAAGAACTAGTTTAAAAATGACTTGCTAGAAACCAGTTTCGATAGTTAATATATAGTTATGAAATAATTTTAAACCGAATATAAAGCATCGAAATTTTTTTAATAATCTTTATTTTTTAATTAAATTTCAAAATGCCTAATTTTCCCATTTTCCGCTTACAATTTTGCATAATTTATCACTGCTGTTGACTAACACCCCAACATGCCTATGAATATAACGCTTAATCAAATTCATAATACCGTATAATGAGTTGTTCTTAGTTTTAACTTGCTAATTCAATGTGACAATACCCACAAAAAAAAAAGGAGCAGGTCACACCCACGACCACACTCGCTACAAACAGCGTACTTATTTTTGTAATAACTTTTTCATGGTTATGATAATGAGTGCAGTAAAATGCTGACAAAAACATGGTGGGAGTGAAATACATGTACATACGCCCATATGCCGACATGCACATAAAAAATAGTCAACTTTAACATTTTTGCTCTGCAGACGCCTATATGTATGCAACAGTTTTTGAAAAAAAAAAAACACACCTATTGTTTGCACTTCCATGTGTAGGTATGCGTAGGTGTATGCATTCGTTTGAAGGTATATGAAAATCTGCTTTCTCTCAACTAAGCGACACACGCTCATGTCATAAACTGCTAACGGTATATTAAAAATAGCAGTAAGCACGTTTCGTTAGGAAAATGGTAGTGATAAAAATAAATTAAATAAATTGTTTTTTGTTGTTACTGTTGGCGATAATGCGTTGTTGTGCTTGACCCATGGCCACTGACACTGCTGTTGACCATATTTAAATTGAAGCTTTTTACATGTAGGCGTTTTCGTATTTACCTATGTATGTATGAATGTAGAAATAAAGTCCCTTTTTGTGTGCATAGATTTATATTAAACAATTTCACTGTAGAAGCAATTTAAATTAAGTTTAGCTGAGCTGGCGAAATATACAATTTTTAACAATATTTTTTGCATATAAATATGAACATTGAAATAAATGCGTTTTATTTAAACAAAAGTAGGTACATATATGCGAGTAAAACAAATATATCCTAGTGAAAAGGTGTTAGGCCCTCTTCCTGCTCGTTTGGAAATTCGGTCCATGACGTTTTTTTCGTTAAATCACCCTTACATCGAGCTTCTTTGGGACCTAAGGTAATATCATTACAAGAATATTGCAATATTTTTCATTAGACCTAATATATAAAATTTTTTTCGTGTAAAAAAATTTAATTATTAATTTTTAGCAACTTTAATACAAATATTTCACATATTTTTTTATAAAATATTAAAATTTTAAAATTTTATTGCAAATTCCAACACATTTTAAACACTTTATCTTCAACACTGCAAACAAAAGGTCAAAGGCAACAAATAACTGTAACAATAAATATGAATATTAACAAAAAAAAAACAAAATTGTAAACATATAGGCTTTTCGAACATAACAAAATTAAACTATCAAAAATGCAAACAAACAACAAGACAAATGCAAGCGCTCACATCCGCTATAATGTTATATATATATGCAAAAAAAAATATATGAAAAAATATATTTTATTAAATATTTTCTATATATAAAATGTTGTAGGGTATTGATAACACTATGTAGTGTCTAGAGTCGAAACAAAAAATTCGCAAAATAAATCAATAATGAAAAGAAAAAATAAAAAACAAATCTTTATCTCAGCAAAAATACGTTTTTTATTTTGTTACAAACATTTTTAGATATATTTTGAATTTTAATGCATTTTCAAACACTTTTTTTTTATCTCACAAACATACTGGATGGTCTCTTTGAAACATCCAACAATAGCATATAATCGTTAGCGCCCTCAATTTCCCCTGGTTTATATATGTATTATCCTCATAAAATCGTTCACTTTACTTTTCACCTACATCGCTTAAGTTTTCTAGAATATAGTCAAGCTGAGAACCAGTTAACTGAGTATAAGAAACATAATTTTTTAGGAAAAAACTTAAAAATTAGAAAAAATATTTTTTTTCTATATAAAATATCTTCTAATGAGTTTGAAAATAATAAAAAAATTTGTTTAAAGTTTCAATATTTAAAACTTTTCATTAAAACACCATTGTACAGCTATAATACACACATACATACACAATATCGAATGTCGTTGAATCAGAGAATATGCTTCGAGGCCATAAATAAATGACGGTGTCATGAAAAAAGTAAAAGAAAAAATTAATTTCGTATACCAAAATGGTCAACTGACAAAATGTTGCAC
This sequence comes from Ceratitis rosa, assembly GCA_037013455.1. Classification (NCBI taxonomy): domain Eukaryota; kingdom Metazoa; phylum Arthropoda; class Insecta; order Diptera; family Tephritidae; genus Ceratitis; species Ceratitis rosa. The sequence continues at coordinate 1,947,866 of JAWMAG010000001.1, read as the reverse complement.
TTGTTAAGCGGTTGCCGTTACAATTACACTTAAACAACAAAGCGGAAATCAAAAAATTTTTTTTAACTATTTTAAGTTGGCTGAAGCCTAAAAATAGTTAAAACAATATTTTTTTGCCATGAAATCGATTACAACATATGCGAAAATATGAATAAATGGGCCATGCAGACGGTGTTTTTTTTGTTTTGAAAAGTGTAATGCTAACAAATGTGTGATTCAATTTTTTTTATTTGCATTCCATTTATTTATTTTTTTTTTATACAAGTGATGCAAAGGTGAAAATTTGAAATTGAAAAAAAGCAAGTCAAAAATGCTAAAAAATTATTAATATCTGAAAAGACATTTGCCCATACAATATACATATATGAATGCTCATATGTAAATGTATGCATATCACTGAATATTGAGAAATGCTTTTTTACAAAGATAATAGAAATTTATGGCAAGAGAAAAATTATTTTGAAGAATTTAACAGGTCGTAAATCAACAAATTTTGTTTTTAACGTTGTCAATGTATTTTATATTTAAATAATAATTTCTATTTAACATTTTTTTTGCTATGAAACGCACACTTACTTTAGTTTTCTAGTATAACTAAAAATACCAACAAAAAAAAAAACACATACCAACGGTTTGTTCATTAAATAACCAATTGATATTAATACTAACATTACCGCTACCTTTACCGTTCTCAGAACCATCATTATTATAATAACCATTACCTTTACCATTATCTTTACCAATAACAGCGTCGGTACCAGTACAAGTCCCGTTACTAGTACCACTACAATTACCATTACTAGTACCAGTACCAATACCATTACCAGTACCAGTACCAGTACCAGTACCATTACAATTACTGTTATCAATACTCTTACTGTACCATATTGATTACCACTTTAAAAACTATTGATAATTCCATTATAATTAAATTACAATTACCATGCCATTACCGTAATTATCATCTTCACCAAGTTGAAAACGAATTCCGATATTATTACCATTAACATCACCAGTTCCGTTATCATTAACTATCCTTTACCTTTACCACCATCAAAACTTAAATAATTTTCAATACATTTACTTACTCACTATTACAATTACCAATTGAATTAAAACTAACATTACCAACATTATTACAATTTTTATCATAATTATCATTACCATTACCTTTGCTGCTATAATTTTCAAAACAATTTTCATTACCATTACCAGTACCATTCTAAGAAACATTACTATTACCATTGCAAGTATCATTACCATTACAAGTACCATTAACATTACAAGTACCATTAACATTACAAGTACCATTACCATTACAAGTACCATTTCCATTACATACCACTACCATTAAGAGTACCAGTACCATTACCATTTACCAGTACCATTACAATTTCAAGTACCATTACCATTAAGAGTACCATTACCATTAGGAGTGTCATTACTATTACAAGTATTAGTACCATTACCATTACCAGTACCATTACAAGTGCCCTTACCATTGCCATTTCAAGTACCATTACCATTACAAGTATCATTACCATTACCAGTACCATTACCATTACAAGTACCATGAGCATTACCAGTACCATTACCAAATCCAGTACCACCAACATTACTACTAATATTCCAAATCACTCTTTGCTTCTTTAGTTGCTGTGCATATCCTCAATCCGCCACTACACGTATTCTTCCCCCATCTTATTGTTATCAAAGTACAAATCTCATATCTCAAGCCACTGACTTTACTCACTCCTAAGCCATCATCAATTTGCGCATCATACCATCAGCATAAGAGCCAGTAGCTTCAACGGTGTCTACACTTTGGCCAACATAACATTAACATTCAGCTTTCAATACAAATTGACAACATATGACATTTAGCAGCGTCACGTAACGAACACTTGTAAACAAACGCCCTCACACGAAGCGCCAAAGTGCATGTTTTCCTCACACATACACACGCACACTGCGATTTATTATATTATGTTTCAATATGTATGTAGAAACTGTACTTGTAACTGTATTGTGAGCTCGTAAATCTTAGCAAGCGGCAGGCGGCAGGCGGCAGGCGGCAAGCGAAAGGCGAGTGAGCCGGCGTGTTGTTTGGCTTTCGGAAAACATAAATATATATACAAATACATATACTCGTATGTATGTATATGCAACTTTGCTTTATGCTTAGCGTGCGCTCAGTTTGACTTGACTTGCTTGACTTTTTGCCTCGTTTCCTTTGAAATGCTTCCGGCGCTTTTGCATTCATCGGTACGCTTTTGCTCTGACCTCAATTGTTAGTGCCACAATTTGTGTTGCCGCCGTCGCACTGACATTAGTAGATTAGTAGTGGAACATAACAATGAGTAAAAAAGAGCGAAGAAGACAGATAACAATAAAAGCAACAACGACAACAATAGCGATAGTAAAAGCAAATGCGAAATGCAATAAAAAACCAAAGAGACATTGGTATATCAGCATCAATTCGGCTAACAACGCGAATTACGACGGGCCAAATACAATTTTGTAACTAAAAGTCAGTGTAACAATAGCGAAATATACATATGTACATTCATATATATATATTGTAGAAGAAGAAGCAGCATGCAATAGCGTAGGGGTTTACTGTGTTGTACTGCTTACAGACTCCGGTCGGTGGAGAGAAAAGTTCAGTTCGGTTTGGTACGTGATCTATGCAGCTGTTGAAATATTAGTTGCAAACAAATGCATGAAAACTCACACACACGCACACACACACATAATGTTGTTTACATGAGTTTGTCGTTTTGGTTGAAATTTGGTACTTTATTTGCTTCGTTACTCTTGCAATGGGCAAATATCAAAATGCGCAAATAATGTGCAACATTTTGCACATCACCGAAATTTTTTTATAACAACAGCAGCAGCAACAACAAGGCGATATCTTATTTCTCATATACCATACACATGTGTTGCGGTGAGTTTTATGTATTTAAAAGTATGTACATATGTATATACAACAACATTTTGGTGAAGTTATTTCGGGTTTTGGCTTGCAACATTTGTGACATATTTTATTATTGGCTGCGTGTTGCAAGTTATGTTGCAGTCTCTCGATTCGTTAGGGGTAGGATTATTTTTCTTATTTTGTAGTTGTAAACTCACATTACTTATACATGCACATATGTGCGTGTATAATTGGAATTTAATGTGCATTTGAGTAGCACCTGCTTGCGGTCAACGAACGATAAAGTATTTTCACTTGGCTTAGCGTGGTAATGATAAATGTAATTAAAGAGGTAATAGTTCTGGTTTAAATATATTAATAATAAACATAGTTAAAAAATGTCGTTAGTAGTTTTTGCAATGGTCATTATAATTGGAATGGTAATGGTATTCGTAATGGTAATGGCAGTGATAATGTAATTGTATTGGTAATGATAATGATATTTGTAATGGAGCTGGTAATAGTATTAGCAACAGTAATGGTAATTGTAATGGTAATGTAATTGCATTAGTAATGGTAATGGTATTTGTAATGAAGATGGTAATAGTATTCGCAACGGTAAAGGTTATGGTAATGGTAGTGGTAATGGCATTGGAAATGGTATTTGTAATTATATTAGTAATGGTATTAGTAATGATATTTGTAATTGGATTATTAATGGGGATGATAATAGTAATGCTAATTGTAGTGGTAATGTTAATGGTATTTGTAATAGAGATGGTAATAGCATTCGCAACAGTAATAGTAATGGCAAAGTTATTGGCAATGGTAATGGTATTGGTAATATTAATAGTAATATTTTTAATTGTATTAGTTAGTTGTATTGTAGAGTTTGGTCTTCGTTCGTCGAGAGAGGACTTTACTTTTCAATTGCCTACTCAGTTCAAAGGAGCACCTGTTGGCAAGAGTTACTCTGGCCGGAATTTCCAGGCCGAAATTGTTGTTGGTGTTAATACTGGCTCCAAGATAGACGAATTTATCTACGATTTCTTCATTTATGACTGCCACCAGTAACGTGGGAGCGAAGCCGCGAATTCAATGAATGTTTATTTGATGACAGAAGATATTTCGTCTTGCCCTCGTTCACTATCCGACCCATAACCCTCGCTTTCTTATCCAGTTTGGTGAAAGCAAAACTCACGGCGCTGTTGTTGAGATCAATATCGATGTACGCCAGCAGCTGCACACTCTTATAGAAGATTTTACTTTCTCCAGCAATAAATTAAATTAAAGAGACCTCATGCTAAATAACTAAAACTTTCTTTGATATCGAAAGGCTCGGCAAGGTCCTTCTCCAACCTGGAAGAACTTTTGGTGATGTCTAGCGTCAGTTTACTTAAAAACAATGTCAAATTCAGACAAAGCGGCTTAGAGCTAACTCCTTTATGCTGTCTAAAAGCGACGAAGAGGTTGTCGATCCTCCTTTCACGGGTCTTTCACAAGATTTGGTGGATGGTAAATATCTGGTCAATAATTTTACCAGATTTAAATCCACACTGTTTGTTGACGGTGGGCTTTAGTCTTTCCTATAATACGCTTGACAGGACCTTATAGGCGATATTAAGAAGGCTTATCCCAAGATAATTGGCGCAGACTGTGGATCGTGGATGGTGATCATGTTTTGCGAACAAGCTGATGCAGGCACCTTGTAAGTTCTTCAGCGCTGTATTTGAATAGCTTGTACGGCAATCCATTGGCCCGCGCTGATAGTTGTTTCTTAAGAGCGCGATTGCTTTACGGGCATGCGGTACAATGAAACAACTTTTCCACAGTCATAGGTTGAGGAAACGAGTTCGCCAACTACTGATGTCTCATTTTCACTGCCGTTCTGTAGGCTGACGAAGGGCTCAAACTTATAAATTCAGTATATTCTGGGCATCAGTCACAAGATCACCTCTCTGAGCCCTGCAAGAATTTGCTCGAATCTTGAAACTTTTTTAAAGTTGCAGTATATTTTCATAAAATATTTGATTCAGCTTTTTACTCATGCAGTTCGGCCTCTTTCTTACTTCGTCTGAACATTACTCTGGATTTTAGCCAATACCCAATGCTCCAAACGAGTGCGCGACGTGGATTCATCATGTCATGCTATACGGCGCTGAAAACGTGTTTATTCGCACTTAAAGTTTGTCTTTGACAGCTTTTCGATTGATTGACTCACTACGTTGTGAGCGCTCGTCAAAGATGGACACCAGCAAAGAGAAAATTCGCTATACTTTACAATTTTTCTTCGATCAAGGCGAAAAAGCAGCCAAAGCGGCTGAAAAAATTAATTAAGTTTATAGGCCCGATACTGTAAACGAACTTGTAGCACAAAAGTGGCTTACTAGGTTCCGTTCCGGTAATTTCAATGTCAAAGATGCACCACGCGTCGGGAGGCCTGTCATCGAAAATTGCGATAAAATCATGGAAATAGTGGAAACAGACCGTCACGTGAGCACTTATTTAATTGCTGAGGAACTAAAGATAAGCCAGAAAACCGTTTTGAACCATTTGCATAAAAAAACCGAACCAACTTTTTACTTTAGCTATAATTTACAATAATCCCTCTTCATAATAATTCTTTTTAATAATATCTTACTTCCATAGTCCTCTCGCTCTTCGCAAACCTAATAGAAACACTTCATTGGAAATCCATTGCTTACCTGCAAAAAAAGAAAAGAAGAAATAAATAAGGCTTATGGAAAGAGAAATATAAGCACTACGAAGTGTGTAAGAGAGCAACAAATGTTTCAGAGGGATTGAACCGGCTTACAACTAACTTATATAAATATAATACAATAATAGGAAATTAATTAAGACACTCTCCGTATAACATTTTCTACAAGATTAAAATTCTAAACAACAATTTTCCGCACAATTTCTAGCGCCAACGATTACGAAGAAAAGCGCAAAGAAAATAAACGCAGACAAGGAGAGCCCCTCTCTCTCTCTCTCTAGGCTGAACAACACTACACGAATCAAACGAAGCACCCTTTGAGCGGGTAACAAATACAATAAAACACCAACAAGCGACCAAACAGCAGGTGTAACTGTCTGCTTGCTGCAACGCGTAGGTATGCCATGCCGCCTTACAATTTACAGTAATTTGCAACACTCGAAAGAAGGTGAAGTAAATGTTAAGAAGAAAATAAAAATGTAATAAAAGCAAAACAGAAAAAGATAAAAAAAAAATAAAGACAAACAAAAAATAACAACAAATTCTAAGTAATTGAGTTGCAAAACTTGCAAGGGTTCACCATTCATTCACGCGTTCATTCATTCATTCATTCATTCAGCACCCACGAGTCGCTCGAAATAGAAAGTGTAAGTAAAATTGAGTAGAAAGCAAAAATAAAAAATAAACAAAAAAAAAAACAAAAAAAAATAAAATAAAATAAACCAAGCTAAATGTAGCGGTAATTTGCAACTTTACTTGCAACACGGCAACCGCTACTTTGCGGTTCTGCACCCTTACTTACATACTTCATGTGCTTTTAATTCTTGTGTTTTTCATATTTTTGTTTTACACTTTCTTACTTGCGTCGAAAGCGTAATAAAATTAAGCACCGCAACAGACAACTCGCTACTACCGCAAACTAATTAGACACGGCAGTAGCGCATTTGTTGCAACTTTAGAATATACCGAGTTGCTTAATGTCAGGGGAGAGCAGTCAGCAAACGTTTTCACTCTCTCTCTCTCTCTCTCTCTCTCTCTTTGAGTTCTACAAAGTATTTACTTTCCTGCTGCAATTCTAGAGTGGCGGTCCTGCTGTCTTTGTGTGTATGTGTGTCTGTGTGTGTAATGGTTGCAGTCATTAGAAATTTGCATTATTTACATGTTGAAGGGAGCGTATTTCACAATTAATGCATTTGATGCACTTTTGAAAGTTACAATATTTTCTTACTAATTTTTAGTATGAAATTTAAGTAGTAGTTTCAGTACTCTTTCTTGCTTGAAATTCACTGTCATAAAAATTGCATAAAATTTAATTGAAAAAAAAAAATAATTTTTTTAATTTATTCATTTATTAAAATATCTTTGAAAATTCAAGAAAAACTCATAAAACTTCATCTAAAATTATTTTCCATTTAATAGGGTATTATTTGATTCTCGCTTTTAAATGTAATTAAAACACACTAGCTCATTTTCAAAAAGTATTTTTTATTTTTTTTTTTGAATTTTTTCTTTGAATATAACAAAATCGAAGTTTTTTTTGAAAATAACAAAACATTTTTTTTTTCAAGAAAATTAATATGGACTCATTTTTCACATTAGCTTAAGTTGAAGTGGTTGTTAGTAACTGAAATCTTCCAAAATGTCCTTACAATGACAGATAACTTACAATTGGATTTTTTTGATTACCCTTTAAATATTTAAGCAACATTTAGCACAACAAATTATGGTCAAAACTACATATTCAATCAATAAACTTAATTTAATGAATATAACACAATGTGCTGATGTATTAGATGACATATTTAATTAGTAAACGACTGAACATTGACACTTGCTGTAAAGGACATCTGACGCTAACTAATTGAATATATGACTTAATGCAAATTAATATTGCATATTATAATATATGTATTGTATATATTTATATAATATGCAAACAATTTTGAGTAAATTATTGAAAATAGGTGATGAAATAACTTTAAAATATTTGAATTTCTTTTCATTTTCTATTCCCCTCTGTTAATATTTATAATAACTTTCAAAAAATTTCTAAATAATTGATATATCGTATAATACAGCGCCAATCTAGTACAAAACTGCAAAGAATTTAATATAGCGACGGGTAACTGACCCCTTCACCATAAAATTCAATTTATTATTGAGGTAAAAAACCTCAATACAAAAAGATCCAGAAAAAAATTTAACAACTACTGACTGACCTGGTTCATATAACAGTTTGTAGCTGGAAATACATAGATACAAAAGCATATATTCGGTCAATTACACTTATATATGTATGTATTAGTATGAGTTCTAACATGTCTCACGTGACATATGTATTTGCATTGCCATCATTCAATTAATCGACCAATAATGGCAATAATGGCAGCTCACTGCATATAGAGATATATTAAAAGCAATATGTACACACACATATCCAGATAGATGCACACTTGTCAACTGTTACGATACTCTACATGCATACATACACTAGTTTATTTAAATGTAAAGAATATCATCATCATCATCAATTTTATAAGTGACAATAAGCTAAATGTGTCAATTTAACATATTTAAATAACACGCAAATATTTTAATTAGGCAAACTTGATAAATATCTTTTAAATTAATTGAATTATTTCACTAAAAGTTAATTAATTAATTAATTGAAATTGTTTAGTGAACAGGAAAAGGTTTAACTTTAAGGATATATGAGAGAGATTAGGAGAAAGTGTAAGCTAGTTGGACGACAGTGATGTAAGCAAGATATGCACTAGAAATAAATTTAAAAATTTTTTTATAAATAAAATTTTTAAATTATTTTAATTAGTTTTATATCATTTTATTTTATTTTTTCTTTTTTTTTACCTTTTTTATTTTTTCTTTACTTTTCAATTAAATGTTTGTTTAATTTAATTTACTTTAATTTAATTTTACTAAATTTTATTTAAATTAATTTTATTTTATTTAAATAAATTTTTTTAATTAATATCATTTTATTTATATTAATTTTATTTACTGTATTTATTAATTAAATTTAATTAAATTTATTTTATTTTATTTTATTTTATTTTATTTTATTTTATTTTATTTTATTTTATTTTATTTTATTTTATTTTATTTTATTTTATTTTATTTTATTTTATTTTATTTTATTTTATTTTATTTTATTTTATTTTATTTTATTTTATTTTATTTTATTTTATTTTATTTTATTTTATTTGATTTGATTTGATTTGATTTGATTTGATTTGATTTGATTTGATTTGATTTGATTTGATTTGATTTTATTTTATTTTATTTTATTTTATTTTATTTTATTTTATTTTATTTTATTTTATTTTATTTTATTTTATTTTATTTTATTTTATTTTATTTTATTTTATTTTATTTTATTTTATTTTATTTCATTTTATTTTATATTATTTTATTTTATTTTATTTTAATTTATTTTATTTTATTTTATTTTATTTTATTTTATTTTATTTCATTTTATTTTTTATTTTATTTTATTTTATTTTATTTTATTTTATTTTATTTTATTTTATTTTATATTATTTTATTTTATTTTATTTTATTTTATTTTATTTTATTTTATTTTATTTTATTTTATTTTATTTTATTTTATTTTATTTTATTTTATTTTATTTATTTTATTTTATTTTATTTTATTTTATTTTATTTTATTTTATTTTATTTTATTTTACATTTTTAATATTATTTTGGTTTTTTGCTTAATTTTACTGTTACGATACTCTACATGCATACATACACTAGTTTATTTAAATGTAAAGAATATCATCATCATCATCAATTTTATAAGTGACAATAAGCTAAATGTGTCAATTTAACATATTTAAATAACACGCAAATATTTTAATTAGGCAAACTTGATAAATATCTTTTAAATTAATTGAATTATTTCACTAAAAGTTAATATATGTCTTAGGAGGTTAATTGAAATTGTTTAGTGAACAGGAAAAGGTTTAACTTTAAGGATATATGAGAGAGATTAGGAGAAAGTGTAAGCTAGTTGGACGACAGTGATGTAAGCAAGATATGCACTAGAAATAAATTTAAAAATTTTTTTATAAATAAAATTTTTAAATTATTTTAATTAGTTTTATATCATTTTATTTTATTTTTTCTTTTTTTTTACCTTTTTTATTTTTTCTTTACTTTTCAATTAAATGTTTGTTTAATTTAATTTACTTTAATTTAATTTTACTAAATTTTATTTAAATTAATTTTATTTTATTTAAATAAATTTTTTTAATTAATATCATTTTATTTATATTAATTTTATTTACTGTATTTATTAATTAAATTTAATTAAATTTATTTTATTTTATTTTATTTTATTTTATTTTATTTTATTTTATTTTATTTTATTTTATTTTATTTTATTTTATTTTATTTTATTTTATTTTATTTTATTTTATTTTATTTTATTTTATTTTATTTTATTTTATTTTATTTTATTTTATTTTATTTTATTTTATTTTATTTTATTTTATTTTATTTTATTTTATTTTATTTTATTTTATTTTATTTTATTTTATTTTATTTTATTTTATTTTATTTTATTTTATTTTATTTTATTTTATTTTATTTTATTTTATTTTATTTTATTTTATTTTATTTTATTTTATTTTATTTTATTTTATTTTATTTTATTTTATTTTATTTTATTTTATTTTATTTTATTTTATTTTATTTTATTTTATTTTATTTTATTTTATTTCATTTTATTTTATATTATTTTATTTTATTTTATTTTAATTTATTTTATTTTATTTTATTTTATTTTATTTTATTTTATTTCATTTTATTTTTTATTTTATTTTATTTTATTTTATTTTATTTTATTTTATTTTATTTTATATTATTTTATTTTATTTTATTTTATTTTATTTTATTTTATTTTATTTTATTTTATTTTATTTTATTTTATTTTATTTTATTTTATTTTATTTATTTTATTTTATTTTATTTTATTTTATTTTATTTTATTTTATTTTATTTTATTTTACATTTTTAATATTATTTTGGTTTTTTGCTTAATTTTATTTTATTTCATTTAATTTTACTTTATTTTATTTTATTTTATTTTATTTTATTTTATTTTATTTTAATTTAGTTAGTTTTAGTTTAGTTTATTTTAATTTAATTTAAATTTAATTATTTTAATTCAATATATATTAAATTAGTTTAATTTAATTTAATTTAAATAAATTTAAATTAATTTAATTTTATTTATTATAATTTAATTTTATTTCATTTTACTTTATTGTTTTGAATTTAATTTTAGATAAATTAATTGAATTTAATTTAGATTTAATTATTTTAATTTAAATTAATTTCATTTTATTTTATTTCATTTTACTTTATTGTTTTGAATTTAATTTTAGATAAATTAATTGAATTTAATTTAGATTTAATTATTTTAATTTAAATTAATTTAATTTTATTTTATTTAATTTTATTTTATTGTTTTGAATTTAATTTTATATAATATAAATTTAGTACTCTTTCATTTAATCTCTTTTCGCTTTCTCACTTCATTTTAGCATTTACAATTATTTTATTTAATACGAGTACATGTCTACATATACCTTTTTCAAGCCCACCAGCCCTCACACACACACTGACTAATTAGTAAATTGCTGGGACAGAGTTCACTCGCCAGCGCATGACCTGATGACTTTATCAAATTATTTTGAATACAATGCTTTTGCCGTACGGCTTAATTAAGCAGAGCAATTAAAATGCGTAAATAATGTAAAGATGTTAAAAATGCAAATGTATGGAAAAAAATGGTAGAAATACAAAAAATGACAACTTCCAGTATACGCGACTCAAAAACACTGCAGTTTTTACAATGAAATGAATATAATTTAATTTTTTCCACTTAATATCAAGTAATTTGCGGGAGAAATGAAGCAAACAAAAAACTATATAATATACTCGTACACTTATATAAGTAGAATATCATATTTTTGTTTTTTAATATTAACAGATTTAACTCGGGCAACTGGAGTTAAATGACTTAAAAAATTAACATTTGAATGGCTGATATATACCATATATGTGTTTTTCCTGTGGGATACCCACATGCACAGCCACAGCCTGACGTCATTCATGAAAAGCTGACAGTTTTATTTTTTATATTTTATTTACTTTTTCTGTAGTTATTTATTAATTTTAATTTAAAATTTAAATGTTCACAGTCAGCACTGTCGGTGCTTCTTTTCAGTTAGTTTTTTTTAATAAAATAAATGAATAAATTTATTAACTGTGATCCGGCAGCGCTTTACAGCATGTGAGCCTTAGTAATATGTTGAGTTAATTATTTTTAATTATGTTAAAACCTTTAATGTCAAATGCACTGTCAGTAAGCTAAAGGATTTTTTAAAGGCATTGTTATGCCGATGAAATAGACCTTTTTTTAAAGCTTCATTTCATCTCAAAAATTAAAAAATTTACTTGAAATTAATAAATACATAATTAGATAAAAAAAATATATTTACGAATGTAGAGGGAAAAAATATATGAATTAAAATTATGTTGTTCTTGGCTTTAAATCTATTCAACATTATTATTATATTTTTCAAAGAATGTTAGTTATTTAATTAAATATATTTATTACTCCATGAAAATTTTCTCGTACGCTTTGACATTTTAGCAACAAAAAAATAAAAATTGAAATTTATGAATAAAAACTTTAAAATATAATTTTATTTATTTCGGTCCACTGAAAACATCAACTGCAGACAATACTTATCAATGCCTGGCTGTCTCCTCTCACTAGTCCACACAGCGAACACTCATACACTCTTTAGACGTCCGGTTTAATGAACCATTGCATACCAACAGGCGCTAAAAGTATTTTCACTTATTACCAGTGTGACCAGACGAATGCTGAATTCAGTGCTACAGCGGTCAAGAGAGTGAGAGTGAAAAGATAAAAGGCTGCAGGTGAGAATTAAGAACGTAAAGAATTTGAAGCAGCTTCCAAATACAGACAAGCAAGCATGCAAAGCCTGAAATTCTAATAATATATACATACATACACGTATGTGTGTACGAATTCATATTACCACCGGTGTCTGTACAAGAGTTGAACGAACAATTCTATGTGAGTATTTGCATGTAAAGGGCACTTCAACAGCTACTCAGGCAACACTCAACTTTGTGGAAAACGAGTGAATGAATGCGAGCAAAGCTTGGACTGGGCTGGACGGATCATTGAAAAGTGTATAGGGAATGTCAGCCACAAAAGCAGCTGAGCTTAGTTGAGCTGTGTTAAATGTGAAAGCGACATGCCATTAAACGTGGGGTGAGAGTTAAGTGGGCGCTCACTGCTGAGTATGTGTTAAGCTATTATCCCAGTTGAAAACAAAAAAAAAAAGAAGGAGAAAAACAGATAGGCAAATGCCACTTGGCACAATTAGAAAAGTACTGCAACAGCAACAAGCAAACATTTTTGTACACTCATACATACATATACGAGAATGTCTATGCACGTGGAGTGTAGGTGTTGAGCGACCACAGACGGTGATGGGCGCCTAAAAGCGCGCACGGCATTCAGGTCAATTGGTTTTAATGGCCGCCACGCCTCTTCTGCACTTGTGCGTATTCATATTTCTTCATGCAACATGTCAATCAACTCTATATTTCACAACAACAACAACAAGTTAACCAACCCATCACTTCAACAAACAGCAAAGCTATCAGCCGTCTGGCAGTTTGGTCTTCTAACTGCCCAACTCACGACTGCTTGAGTCGCAGAGCGCGATCGATTGCAGCGAGTGTGGGCAAATGTGGCAGCGGTGAATTTGATTGACGTCGGCGGTTCGTGGTTTGGCTTAGGCTACACATGCAGGTGGATTTTCACCTACGATTTACTGCCGAAAAGTATGCAATACTTTGTGGAGTGCCTGCTGCTTTTGCATTTACTCTCTGTTTGCTCTAGACATGTAATTGAGTGACCGTTGGCTGTCGCGAATTTAACAGTTATAAAGCGAGTGAAGGTAGAGATTCAGCTGGTGGTGAAAGGGAAAAATAAGGAAAAATAAAAAAATTAAGGTACAAGAGAAAGAGAGAGAGAGAGAGAGAGAGTGGAAGAGTAAATTTTTAGTTTTTAAATTTTTTCATTTCATTTTAACTTAATTTCAATTTGATTTTACTAAATTTTTGTTTTTGTTTTAACTTCATTCCAAACTCATTTTCATATCATTTTCATATAATTTCCATTTCAATTTCATATTATTTTCATCTAATTTTCATTTCATTTTCATTTTCATTTCATTTTCATTTCATTTTCATTTCATTTTCATTTCATTTTCATTTCATTTTCATTTCATTTTCATTTCATTTTCATTTCATTTTCATTTCATTTTCATTTCATTTTCATTTCATTTTCATTTCATTTTCATTTCATTTTCATTTCATTTTCATTTCATTTTCATTTCCTTTTCATTTCATTTTCAATTAATTTTCCTTTCATTTTCATTTCATTTTCATTTCATTTTCATTTCATTTTCATTTCATTTTCATTTCATTTTCATTTCATTTTCATTTCATTTTCATTTCATTTTCATTTCATTTTCATTTCATTTTCATTTCATTTTCATTTCATTTTCATTTCATTTTCATTACATTTTCATTTCATTTTCATTTCATTTTCATTTCATTTTCATTTCATTTTCATTTCATTTTCATTTCATTTTCATTTCATTTTCATTTCATTTTCATTTCATTTTCATTTCATTTTCATTTCATTTTCATTTAATTTTCATTTAATTTTCATTTCATTTTCATTTCATTTCATTTTCATTTCATTTTCATTTCATTTTCATTTCATTTTCATTTCATTTTCATTTCATTTTCATTTCATTTTCATTTCATTTTCATTTCATTTTCATTTCATTTTCATTTCATTTTCATTTCATTTTCATTTCATTTTCATATCATTTTCATTTCATTTTCATTTCATTTTCAATTCATTGTCGTTTTATTTTCGTTTAATTTTTGTTTTGTTTAATTTGATTTCACCATTTTGATTTCATTTTTATTAAGGTGTGAAATTCACTAGGCGTCAGCTGGTTTTCTGGTGTCAAAGTTGGGCCATCCGTCCATCTAAATCGAAATACTCTCCGCCTCTGCCTCAAAAAACAAAACGGGAAAGAAACAACAAACGTGCCACCAGACAAAAAGGTAGACAGACATCATTCGTTTATTTATTCCTTTTCGTTTTATTTTTCCTGTTGACGCCGACCGACAACAGTTGGTTAGCAGTGACAGCAGTCATGTCCTCATTTGATAAGGATAAAATAAATTGCCAGATGAAAAACGAAAAACATCAATTTTTCTGCACATTTCAAATGATGGCTGGTTGAATAGAAGACAAAAACAAAAAACAAAGAAAAATAAAAATAAAAAGCCAAAAACAAAAAAAATCATAGAAAACGTAATAGAATTGTGTTCGACATTCAGCGCACCTTTTGTAGTCGCAAAACAAAAAAAAACTAATGAAAAAATCGTCCAAAAATATTTCAAAACTCCTACGAAAAACTTGAAAAGAGATATCGTCAAACGTGCGCCGCATACAAATCTCAAACGTTTCATTATGTTAGTTGGTGCCACAGTGCTGTTTTTGGTTGTTTTTGTAGAACTTTTTTTGTTTTTCTTTTTCTTTTTCTTTTTGAATACATTCATTTATATGAATGGTCTGTGTCGCACTCGAAAGGTTTTGCAATTTATTTGGCGGCTGCAATGAAAATGAATTACGATTGTCGGCTCAGCGAGTTTTCTTTAATAAATGTTGACCCAAAATGTTACACTTAGCGAGCGGTTGATTAGTTAGTTTGGTCGGCTTGTATGGAAATAAATTCTGTTGAGAGGGCACTCGCATTCAAATGAGTGGGTAGCTAGTTATTGTGGCATACTTTTGGGCGCTAGCCATTTAAATATTTAAATGCGGCGGTATTAAAAAAGGGGTGAATATATAATTTTTTCTTTTTGAATAAGAATTTTAAAGAATATCAATTGAGGGCTTAATATGATTACTATTCATGAATTTTCACAAAAGGGTCAATTAGTGCAATACTCTGGTATTTATGACTCATATTTCTAATCATTAAATTTTTGCTTCATAGTTTCTTCTGAAATTTAAGGAGGTATTTTAAGCTTTATCTATTACATACTGAAGATCCTGCAATTTATACTCTCCTTGCCTTTATGGACCTCTCAGGTTTGGAAATTTGGTCACCCTTGCTCTTAAATTCTCCCACGATTTAATTAAGCCTTTACGAGGGAATGAAATCCAGGGCGCACTTTTAAAAATTGACACACAAGTGCAGAATTTTTTCGTCTACTCAATACTATTATAAAAAAGTTGTAGACCCAGACACCACTAATTTTTTTGTAATTATTTTTCTAGTCGGTAAAGCAATAAATGCAGCAAATTTTTAGATTTTTTCTAATATAATATTGATTTAAATATTTATAATTAAATATAATTTGTGCTAATAAATATACTGGATTTTTTAGGCAGTATTCATTTCTGAGAATTACGCAAATTGGAAGAACTTCCAGAAAAATATGTTTCTTAAACTACTAGCAATAACTTGAGGGATATCAAAAGACAGGAACAATAATGGTTTGTGACTTCACTATAATATTTACAATTGCGCCTGCATGTAGGCAACATTTTCCGTCCATGTATGGACATGGAAATACTTCCCTCAGTTGGTATAAAAATAATTAAGTACTGTCGATTTTAGTTTTGTTTTTTTGTTTTCTGTTTGTTTTCTTTTTTTTTAACACACAAACACAGATAATCATTTGACTTTATTTAATTATAGTGTTTTAAATATAAATCTATCACAGTATTCGAAATTAAATGCATTTTAAATTATGCATTGAAATGAAAACTAACAAACTGCTTACACTTTCAATAAAATACTAATTATTCATTAATAATGCGTAACATTTGAATATTGAATAATGTGGCCGCATTATTCATATATTTCAACAATTTGATATTAATTTATGTATATAAATGTAGACAGTTGTCAACAGCTTTATTAAATTATGCAAATTAATACAAAAAAAAAAAAAAAATACAGAGTAAAAAAATAAAAAAAAAATCTTTAAAATTATTTATTGACATACATTTGTCACAAATACACTTGCACCGACAAGCGCACATATAAGCAAGTGGTGAAATATATTATTTGCGCCATAAAATAAACAACTCTTCGACAACAACAAATATTCAAACAAATGTAATAAGGACGTATTTTAGACATGTGGTCTTCAATGAGACAATATTTTTGTTGGTAATTTGTCTTTTTGACAGCTTTAACCTCAATTATACACAGTTTGTCTTGCTATTTCATCATGTCCCACTGTTCCATAGTCTGAAGTTTACTAATTTCCTTGGATATTAGCTTTTCTCTCTAAAAATATGACCGAGTGCTATGAAACTTATTTATTCAATCAGAATGATCAATATTGTAGTTATCTTTTGTGGTATACGAAGCGTTTAAAAAAGCTATATTATATAAAATTGTGTTAAAACAAGTTTGTAGTGGAAAATTTAATTAAAATTAATTTTGGGTTTGACAAGAAAAAACAGGAAAAATCAGCATAATAACAACGAATAGTATTAATAACTGAAAGTGTTAAAAAAAATTGTTAAATCAAAAATAAATATATACATATACTCACGTATATTTTGTATATACATATTTTGTTAATTTAAAATATGCAAACAGATATTTAATTAAAGCATATCGCATTAAATAAATTATAAAATTATATGAATTATTAGTATGTATACGTGTACATACAACAATGAATTCATGTGCATGTATGAGTGTGGTATGTACATATATATGTCTGTCTATAACTGTGATTGAATACAAACTTCTGTGTCAAGCCGTGATTGAATGTATGTTTTCATACATATATAAATATATATATATATATATATTTACTTAATACGTTTTTACTATTGCCACATACATGCACATTCTTTTCACTGCATACTATTAACTGTAGCTGCGTTATTAAATATTTTTTACTAATTTTTTTTCTTTTACATCCACAGCACAGCCTGTCAGCTTGATGAAATGTTGGTATTGTTTCGTGGCCATTTTCGGTTGTTGCTCGGCTTTTTCAGTTTAATTTTTTTATAAGCACATACATACAGGTATGTACATATATTGCTTATTTAATATTTTTTCTTGTGGTTGTGCATGTTTTTTTTATCTCTTTCGCTCGTATACCACAAGATACTTACTTATTGTTCTTTGCCATGAAAATAAAAGTAAATTAAATTAATAAAATCTCTGCAAATACATTTGTATGTGCAATATGTACACATAAATATGTAAATATATATATACATGTAAATAACTGTCTGTTTACATGGACTTAATTCGGAGAATCCACACACATTTGTGCGATCCTCACCATGTATCAATTAAAAGTGGGCGAACGTGAATAAATAAATCTGCAAGTAGGCATATTCAATTTATTTTAGTTTTTTTCATATTTATTTTAATTAAAAAAAAAAATGTAATATTATTTAATATTTACTCATGTGATTGCACATATATTTTTTTAAATACTTTTTCCATTTTCAATGAGTGAAGGGAAGAATTTCAGCACTGTAGATGGAAAGTTAATTGGAATTAGGTAAAAAAAAAATATTAAAATTATATGAGTTACCTCAATGTAGTACTGTATTACCTGAAATAGTTTCTGATTGTCTCCTAACGTATTTTCACATACTTGGACTATGTCTAAACTCTTTTTGTTGCCTAGATGTCTACTTAAAGCTGGTTTCTTCTCTTGTTGAAGTTCGGGCTAATTTTCCTTACTCGCGAGGCAGGAAAGCAGAAAGTTTCCTTAATCAGTTCACAATAACGAATAAACCTCCATTTCTATAATCAATTTTTATGTACTTTTATTTCCTTTACACTTAGCAAACTAAATCTTGTTCTAGCACTGATTCATATATGATATGCACATAACATGGCTGGGTTGTAATGGGTGAAGTTCTGCTGAAAGGCATGTAGAACTAGTTGCGCTCATCCTAGAAATGTAGGCAACTCTTGAGAAAAATGTAGTATCCAAGTTGTCTAGAGCCTCAGAATACAGTGAACGAAGAGGAAGCTTTAGTAGAGCATTTGACATATCCGGTTTAAGGGTTCACTAGAGTTTTTTGAAGTGTCTGTCCTCCGGCTGATCCAGAATTACGAAAAATCCCATAAGGGTTTAGACTGATCGACTTCGCATTGAGAGGTCAATTTATATGGGTAACACCCGAAATTAAAAAAAAAAAATGGGACGACTTACTGAAGGCTTCTAGACTGTAGCATACTCTTGTAGGACCAAAGGAGATGCCTTAGCGACTGATGTTTAGAGAATACTGACCATACCTCCAATATCCTGACTATAATGTAAAAATTAGCTCTACTGATTACATGTTGAGATTGTCACAGCTTAGTGCAGAAAGAGACATCGGGTATGCTGGTTGGATGTTAGGTGATGTCGGTCGCAGTAACCGTTGGCAGAAGCAGAGGCAGAGCCCAATAGAAGGAGAGACTGACGAGCTATTACTCACTTGATTATAATTGCGCAAAGGGCGCGAAGACTAGTGAAGGAAAGGGAAAAATTCAAGTGCGCAAAATTATTAATTTGATAGAAAAAAAAAATGTTTAATACCTTTGCAATATATTCCAAAATATATTAGGCAACTTTGCAATATTTAATTTAGTTTATTCTCTTTTACAAATATATTTGCTTTCACCTATTTTTCCTAATTATACATTTGCCTAACTGCATAATAATTAGTTGACTTTTCAAGCACAAATGAGTTAAATAAAAGGCCTTAAATCAATATTGTTTTAAAATCTCAAAAATCTAAAATTACATAAAAGCAATGACAAGGAAGCAGTACAAACAACAGCAGCGGTAATAGCAACAACAACAAAAAAACTACAACCACAATTGTTAAATATGCCTGCATTTGAAAAAGTGCACTTTCGCCAAAAACAACGCGCAACCGCTTTCCGCTAACTTACGGGTTAAACGTATGTACGAACGATTTTTTTTGTTTTTGTAAGCGTTGAGTGGCAATGGAGCATCATATTATATTTACAAATCACTTAACCGTAAAGCTTTAGCCAATAACATAACAACAACAAAAATGACAACAACAACAAAAAGCAACCATACAATAATTCCTGTGCGTGGAAAAGCACTTTTTGAAGTGCATTTGAGTGGCTATAGAAAATATATTTATGATTATACTATATACTATACATGTACGTGTATGTCCCTGTGTGCTGCTTATACGCACTGTGGCATGTCGCTAATTTGATCACTTTTCAACGGTTTTAGTATTTGCTGTCAAGCTACTGCCGCTGCTGCGCTAATCACGGTTATACAGTCCACTTCCATTGAGGTACACACTTCATTATGCTAACATTCTGCTCTTGCCCGCTTTTCTCCGCTCTTCTGCACTCTTTTTATGCACTGCATGTGCTGTATGCCCGAGTGTGCAGTAAACTGAATTTCATTAGCTTCATTTCATTACATAATTAAAGTGGTTGAATTGCTGCCATAGAAATAGTCAGTTGTATGTCTATCTCTCTGTCTGTCTGTCTGTATGTCTGTCTGTATGTCCGTGTGTCCTACCTTATGTTTATGGCACCACTCTGTTTACGCACATGTGTGCCTGTGTGGGTGTTCTCTGTATGCTGCATTGCGTATGCTGCTGCCAGCCACAACTGCACTTGCCACAACACTTACGTCACTTAGCCAGCTAGTCAGCTAGTCAGCTAGTCAGGCAGACAGCGAGTCGTTTGGTTAGTTAGCTATAACCAAACCAAATACAGTTATGTATGTAGATGTTATGTTGCTGGCGTTTGTTATAGTTGTAGTTGTAGTTGTCTTTGATTTTGCGTTGGTTGCTGTCATTGCAAATTGCAAAACGTTGCATGCCACACCAATGGCATCATCAGGAACAGACGTATGTACCATATATATTACATACATATATAAAATATTATAAGGGTGGTCGAGGTTTATTAAGCTGGTTTCTCAGCATAAAACTCGATCATTCGCAATTAAGTTATGAATAGTTAAGAAAATAAGATGGTTTCCACCTTTTTGAAAAAAGAAGAAATAATAATTAAAGAATAAAGAAACACTTCAAATTGACCAAACTTAAAATAGCTCATGGAAAAAAATTTCAAAGAGCGTTGCCAACTGCTTGAAAAACTCAAAAATTATTTCTTTAATTTTTCTGCACGAACTACAAAAATTAATTAAGTAATTTTTTCATAATTTCACTGCTTTAAAAATTAAATTTTATTAAATTTAAAAAAAAAATTTATTTACCTAAATTCATTATAAAATTTTTAAGGTTACTTATACGCACTGCTGTACCCATAGAGGTAGTTTTAATGGTGTCACAGACAATAATATCAAAAAAAAGTTAAAAAAACAGCGCGCCTTTCCACTCATCTCTTTAGTCAATGCATTTATTGAGATAACACCACGGTGAGCAGATCATTTCACGTCTTGGGCCGGTCAATGGTTAAGGGTCAGCCTAATACATAGATGTGTAATATAATATATACACGTATATAAATATGTAGTGTGTTTGTGCCAACTTCTCTACACTTTTCACCCCCTTACTCATAGGCTAATAGTTCACTGGCATTATAGTTGTTGTTTTAATCACTGCTAATACCATCACTGGCATATTTGTTATTGTTTTAAATTTAGTTGCTGTTGTTGTTAGCCAACAACTGGTATTCCTACTCCCACTACTTAGCAGTCGAGCTATATGAAGCTTCTATTCTCAACGGCAGCCAACCATAATCACTTTAATTTACTACTAACTACAAATGAAACTCCCCGCCATCGGCTATGCTTGCGCTGGCCATTGCACATCCAGTCATCCAGTTAATCGATTCAGCCATCAGCTAAGTACTTCAATTGGCTTGATGTGTGTAAGTAAATACGCAGTTGCTGTGTTGCAGTTGCAATGAGGCACAGTTATTTGTGAGTTTCATAGAAAATTTTAGACTCCTCTGACTGCGTCATTAGTAATAATTACTATTAATTTAGTTTTAATGACAATGAAAAATTGTCGCTTGAATGAGGGAAGAGTTTTCTTTATGTTTGCATTAAAAATCTATAAATAAATAACCATTGTATAAATATAGTCATTGATATCAAAATCCTTAAAATGTTGCTTATACGCACTGGTATACTGTGGAAATAAGAATTTATATATGAGAATTATTTCTTACTGGTTGTAAAAACCACAATAAGTTTTCAATATTACCCTTCGAGGTCATCAAATCAAATCAATAGTTGTTAGTATCGATAATTACCTGAAAATAAAAACAGAGAAAAGTGCATATTAGAAACATGTTTAAAGAAATCAGATGCAGTAATTATTAATTAATATATTAATTAAGTTAGATGAATGATCTAGAGGGTAGACAACCAATGCCAAAACTTCGAGGTAAGACTTCTAAGCTCAGGTCTCCAGCGTGAAGCCAAGTTCAATGTAAAAAAAATTAGCTAAAATAAACCTAAATGACTATATATGTGGAAAGTGAAAAATTAATATAATCGAATGAAATGAATCTTAATAAAAAAATAAATTACAATATATTAAAATAAAGTGAAACAAAATAAAATAACATAAAATAAAATAAAATAATGTAAAATAAAATAAAATAAAATAAAATACAAATATAAAATAAAGTAAATTAAAATAAAATAAAGTAAAATAAAATAAAACAAAATAAAATACAATTATATATAATAAAATAAAAAAAGTAAAATAAAAAGATAAAATAAAATAAAATAAAATAAAATAAAATAAAATTAAATAAAATAAAATAAAATAAAATAAAATAAAATAAAATAAAACAAAATAAAATAATATAAAATAAAATAAAATAAAATAAGCTAAAATAAAATAAAATAAAATAAAATAAATTAAAATAAAATAAAACTAAATAAAATAAAATAAAATAATATAAAACAAAATACAATAAAATAAAATCAAAAAAAAATAAATAAAATTAAAAGAAAATAATAAAATAAAATAAATTAATATAAAATAAAATAACATAAATTCAAATAAAATAAAATAAGAAAAATAAAATAAAATAAAATAAAATAATATAAATTAAAATAAAATAAAATCAAATAAAATAAAAGAACTAAAAGAGAATAAATAACATAAAATAAAATAAAAGAAAAGAAAATTAAAAATAATAAATTAAAATTTATTAAATTAAAAAAAATTAACTAAAATGAGATAAAATAAAATAAAGTAAATTAAATTAAAATAAAATAAAAAAAAATAAAATAAAATAAAATAAAATAAAATAAAGTGAAATAAAATAAAATAAAATAAAATACAATAAAATAAAATAAAATAAAATAACATAAAATGAAAAAAATAAAAGATAATTTAATAAAAAAAATAAAATAATGTAAAATAAATAAAATAAATAAAATAATTAAAATAAATTAAATAAATAAAATAATTAAAATAAATTAAATAAATAAAATAAAATAAACAAATGAAATTAAATAAACTAAAATAAAATAAAACAACATAAAAAATAAAGCAAAAAAAAAGTAAAATAGAAAAAAAATTAAATTAAATAAAACAAAAAAAAAAAAAATAAACTAATGCGATATGAGCTAAATTGAAATAAAATAATAGAAAATAAAATTAATAAAGAAGGAAAAATAAATGAAAAAGTAAAAACAAATAAAAAAGTGGAAACAGATTAAAATAAAATAAAATAGTATAAAACAAAACGAAGGAGGCAAAGGGAAAATAAACTTGTAATTAAAATGATTTATCTAAATTATATTAAATAAAATATAATATCAAAATAAATTTAAATAATTTAGTTCGAAGATATTAAATTAAATCAAGTAAAGTTAAGTGAAACGATACACATAGACTAACATTAAATAAAAAAATTAAGTTTAATTCAAATGTTTTAAAAACGCTGAATAAAATTTATATTTATTACATAATTTAAATGAAACAAATTGATTAAGAATGGGCAAAAAATAAGAATGAACCGAGAATTTAAAAAACTTTGTTGAAAAGAATAAAATGGGAAAAATATTGAATGCGTAAGGGGAAATAAAAACTACATGTCATTTCAGCAATTATTGGAAGAATGTGGGGATTATGCGTAAATTAAATATACCATTTAGTTCAAAAAGTTTAAATATGAAAATCTTACTTTCTTTATATAATATTACTTTTTGAATTTTTCCATTAAAATATTATATACAAGACGAAAAGAAACAGAAACCTTATAGGTGTATTTTTGTTTTCACATACGAAATGCATATAAATAAACAAAAGGGATTACATAAAATCGTTAAAATTTACTTTTTCGGAAACAGCAGCGCTGCAAGCAATGCAGTAAGTGAGCCAGTGAGCGGGTCAACCACGAGCAAATATTCGTGGTAAAAGCCTACGGAAAAAAACAGTCCAACAAAAAAATGTCGGTTCTATTAAGCGTACGTAAATAAAACACAAATACAGAAATAAATAAGCGATCTTCTGAATAAGCAACAACAACGTGGAGAGAAAGAAAGGTAAAAGTTGTAAAGAAATTCACCATTTCATTTGGTTTGGTTTTTTTTATTTATTCTTTCTCACTAAGATTGCGCTTCTCTGGCAACTTTCTACAGCACTTGCAACTGATTGTGGCAAATAAGCAAACCATTATATGGTTTACAAGAAAGTGAGCACATAGTAAGTATGCTATAAAAGGGAAGCACTATGAGCAGCTTTGCGGGGATCTGCTGCTTGGAAATTCTGGAAATTCATAACTGTTCCGCTGCTGAAATGTAAGAGTTTTTATTGCGCTGCGAATTGCCAGCGTTGAAATGAATGCGCGCTTTTAAAGTAAAAGCAAAAAAAAACCGGTGCGCAAAAACACCAAAAACAATATTTCTCCGTTGCTACTTACATGAATGAGTAGTGTGGTGAACGAAGAAAATGTGGGTTGCAGAATAAAAAATGCTCAGGCCATGAATGACGCCACTCACTTCTGTTGGTGGTATGCCAATACCCCGAATATGCGCATATATATTGTATTTGTGCTGCATGGTAGCATACTTTTGGGCGCTTTGTGCGAAAAACTCATATATCGCCCGTTTGCAATTGTGTTGATGGTTTTCATGATTTTCATGATTTTTACGATTTCACTGATTTCCAATGCGGGCGCATGAATTTTTTGCATCCGTTTTCCTGCACGTTTTTACGTATACTTATTATTGACGCGATTTTTTCGCCATTATCCTTTGGTGACCTCTTCAATGGATTTTATGCTTCATTGCTGTGTATTTTTTGCCATTCATGAATTGAAGCGACACATCATGGGAATTGTCGCAAATATGAGTAGCATTTTTATACAATATTATAATTTTTGCTGTTGTTACTTTTGCTTCTCAATTTTACGGTACAGTTATTTTCAAAGTTTTTTGATTTTTTCTTTTTAAGAAAAATATATTAGGATTTTTTTTTTTAATTTAACTTGATTTATAATTTATGGCTCATGATTTATGGTTTATCTTTCATGATTTATGATTTATGATTTATGATTTATGATTTATGATTTATGATTTATGATTTATGATTTATGATTTATGATTTATGATTTATGATTTATGATTTATGATTTATGATTTATGATTTATGATTTATGATTTATGATTTATGATTTATAATTTATAATTTATGATTTATGATTTATGATTTATGATTTATGATTTATGATTTATGATTTATGATTTATGATTTATGATTTATGATTTATGATTTATGATTTATGATTTATGATTTATGATTTATGATTTATGATTTATGATTTATGATTTATGATTTATGATTTATGATTTATGATTTATGATTTATGATTTATGATTTATGATTTATGATTTATGATTTATGATTTATGATTTATGATTTATGATTTATGATTTATGATTTATGATTTATGATTTATGATTTATGATTTATGATTTATGATTTATGATTTATGATTTATGATTTATGATTTATGATTTATGATTTATGATTTATGATTTATGATTTATGATTTATGATTTATGATTTATGATTTATGATTTATGATTTATGATTTATGATTTATGATTTATGATTTATGATTTATGATTTATGATTTATGATTTATGATTTATGATTTATGATTTATGATTTATGATTTATGATTTATGATTTATGATTTATGATTTATGATTTATGATTTATGATTTATGATTTATGATTTATGATTTATGATTTATGATTTATGATTTATGATTTATGATTTATGTATACTAATAATTAATGATTTAAAATTTATTTGCAAATTTTCGGACTAATTGTATTATAATGGGTTTATTTTTTCCAATAATTATTGTATAAATTCATATGTATGTGAATAAACCCGTATGTATATATTTCTGTGAACGACAGCAGTAATTTCACAAATTATTTCTATTTAAACTTTGTTTAAATTACTTGCTATCACTTTGTCGCTCACTTTAATTCTGTCTCACGCTATGTTTCTTTTCTCACACTCTCAGCTTGCGTTTTTTCAAATTCCGTCGCCCTCTTTCTCCAAAAGTCATCAAACTTCGCTTCACTTTTAATCGCATAATAAAGCTTTTACTTTCATCATTTGCGCTTCATTTTCAGCGTTTTCACACACCACCAATCATACGTATATATGTATGTGCACTCACACGCTTATCGTTTGAGCGGCCCCTTGATGTATGCTGTGAAACTTTCCCGAAAGTAACTAAAAGTGTTAATCTGCAAATGACACAATGGCTGTGAAGTTTCTGTCATTATATGTATACACACACATACTTACATGGCATGCTACGTGTCGTATGTGTGACGACGTTTCGGAAAACCGTTAACACCAGCAATGCCATTTGGACTCACACACACACATACTCAAACACACTGAGTTGCGACACATGCGACGGAAGCCACACACCTTGGCAGCTGCGCTAAGGTACGTAATTAAACTTTTGTATATTTAACACTTGTATAGGTTTAGGTGCTCATACATATATATATCTATATATACATATAGTGTCATCTCTGTGCTCTGCGGTAACGTGTAAGCCCTCTTAAGCCATTGTTCTTCATTAATATTTCACTAAATTGATAACAATTGCTTTGTACATAGAATGAGTGAGGCTCTGCTGTTGCGCTGTTCCGCTGTTCGCTACTCTTATGCTTTTAACGGCACACGTTTTGTCCTTGGCGCCTGTAAGTATGCCATGTCAAAATAAACAAACATTGCACGTTTTCGTTAGTTTTAAATAGAGACACGTGTGTCGCGTTAACAGCTCTGAAGGGAAAACTTTGAAAAAAGCATAACTTGATTTTTCCACATTTTAAAAGAAAAGTATATTTTTAATAAAAAAACTGTATACAAAATAAATATGTAAAGGAAAATAATAATAAGTACAAAAATAAAAAAAGTGAATGAATTAAAATTAAATATAGCCACATCTATCTAGTAATAGCCACAATAAAATAATAAAAAACCAACTTTAATTTATAAAAAAAAATATATTTATATAAATAAAAATATAGTATTTAAAGATTCTGCGAATTTTTTCAAAAAGAAAATTTCGAAATGCAATTTTCAAAATTAGAAACATATACTTTTAAGCGAAAATTACAAAATTTAAAATTTATTTCTACATACACGTACATATGACAAGTTTAAACAACCATCATTTATACTTATATATAAATTTAGTTGTTAGTTTTTGCCATCTTCAAACTAAAACTTTGTTGCGGTTTTCGCTAACTTTATTTTGCACTATACATATATACGAATATGAATATGTGTGAGTGTCGCCTTTGTTGGTTGCTGAATAAATTAATATTGTCGCCGTTTTATTAAATTTTCTACACACAGTTTCTACACAGAATCTGTCGCGACATATGTGTCCTGGTTTTTGAGGATTTCTGAAGGTTATGACTTTTTGACATGTGTCGCACATGCTTGATTGGTATGCAAGTAATGTGGGGTATATAGGAGACGAATCACAAAATTTAGAAGGGACAAGGCAGTAAATAGAAGTACAACAACAAAGTGTTATTGTGAATTTTATGATATATTCAATAGTGAATACAGACAAAAACCATGAAGATATAAGTGTAGCTCCACCAAATGCTTGATTCTGCAAAATTTATTTAGTGGCATCTCCAACATACAAGGCAACTCTTCAAATAAATGCATTTTTAAATATATTTAAATTTTAGTGAAAGAAATTCATGCTCTGTTCTTTAATCTATATTCCAAGAATTATGATTCATGAACTATTATCCATGATCTATTATCTAAAATTTATGATCCACGGTATAAAATTCATGATCTGTGAAGCATCTATACGGCTTTGACTTATAATTTATGATCTATGATCCTTGATCCATGAAATATTTGATCCATGTTCCAAGATTTATGATCTATGATCCATGAACTCTGAACCACAATCTATGATTAGTGGTATATGAATCACGAACTAAGAACCATAGCCTATGATATATGATCAATGAACTACGGTCTATAAACTATTATCTAAACTCTTTGATTCATGTTCAAAGATTCATGATCTATAATCCACAATACGTGTTCCACAAGCCATGATTTATAATTTATTATATGATAATATTTGTTTTAGGATTTGTGATTATTGATTTATGATTTATGTTTGCTGATTCTTGATTTATGATTCTTGATCTATGACTCGGGATCCATGATCTATGATATATGATCCATGATTTATGCAATGATCCATGATTTATGCAATGATCCTAAATTATGGATGTCTTAGGCTAAATTTTTACTTTTAATCTCCGAATTATAACGGTCACCTTACGAACTTAGACAATATTTGCCTAGTCAAAAATGTAGCTTTAATAGCAAATCAAATCGCTTTTAAAAATCCAAATCATTTTAACTTTCAAGCGAACGAAGAACATTTTCACGTTGGGCTTACTAGACTGTACATTTTAGTTTAAAGCGCGCCATCTGGCAGCAGTTTTTGAAAAAAAGTAACAACAGTAAATTCCTCAGCCTTTGCTAGCAAAGGAACGATAATGTCATAATAATAACTAAGCGAACACTTTTACAACGTTTGATATATGCAAAATTTTCCGCGACGATACTAACAATTTTTCCAGAAATATTTACGCGGCAAGTGTCGACACACCAAAAGACCAAAAACGAAATCTCCGAAAGGAAGCGTTATGCCATGAAAGTAGTGCCTTGAGCAACAAATGTCGTTAGAGTTGTTATTATTTGCCACAGAGCCAGGCATGACAGCTGTTGTGAAGAGCAGTGTGGGGCAGCACGTGTGTATGCAACGGAAATTGTGCTCGAGCGACATGTAAATGATGTATACTTTCCGGTGCAGCAGTTGAACTATACCGCAGGCAAAGTCTACGAACTTTTTGGTCACAAGAAAAGAAAAAAAACAGAACAAAATGACACGAAGTATAAGAATAAGAAAATCGCGAAAAAATAGATTTTGCAAGAAGTTTGCGTTCACTTTTCGCGTGTAGGCTTAAGGCTCTACATTCATTGGTGTCTGCTGCCTTCTTCAACGTTGTCTACATTTGGGCGCATCATTGTATTGTGGCTTATTCGAAGGCGATGGGAGCATATAAAAAGGAGACTAAAAAATGAAAATAGAGAGTGTTTGCTGAAGAAGAGAGTATTTCCTGTTAGCGAGAAATGGAAGGAGTGAAGGTTGATGGGCTTTAAATACTGATGAAGCGATAATAATGCGTTGTGGAAGTGGCAAGTGAATGCGTCGATCGAGTGTACAGGCATAGAAGAGAAAATTACTATAAAAATAGAAATTAATAAAAAATCGGTTTAAATTAAATAATTTTTTTGTATATACCATATATTTTTTGAGTAATATTTGTGCAATTTAGTGCCAGCTAAAGCGAGTTAGGTCGAATATGCCATAAAACCACCAGAGGATTTAGCACAAGCTTAGCATATTTTTATTTCATTTATTTTTATTACTGCGTGCCTTTCTTTTCATACAACATCCTATCATCTATACAGAAGCAGTTTGCGTTGCCTACATTTAGGCGCCTACAACTTCACTCCAAACGCAGTCCACTAAATTGAAATTGTTGAACACATATCTACGCATACTTAGCCGCTACACTGAAAATAATGATAAATTTACGTCTAATTGGTTACATAATTGTTGACTGCTTATTTACTTTGTTTTCTTTATTTTGTGTGAGCCTAAAGGTAGGCAACAAAATTAATTTTACGCTAGTGTAGCTGGCCTTGGAGACAGCATAAAATTTTTAACGAAAAAATGTGAAAAAACACGCGGCTTAATTAGAAATGTGCCTGAAATACGCAATACGCCTAAAATTATGCATTGATTTGAATGCTTATAAAAGCTTGGTTTTAATAAGTTTTCGATCTATTTTTGTTATTCATTTTTATAATAATACATTTATAATAACATTGTAATTAATATTAGTACATGCGCCTGGAAGTATGCAATGTTTTATAACTTTATTTTGTTTTTATTTCTATTAATAAATGTGACTTAAGGTACAACGAAGCTGTGGCAA
>JAWMAG010000001.1:1907500-1912500 GCA_037013455.1 Ceratitis rosa | reverse complement strand
AAAACATAAACTGGTACATTTTTAGTTAACTGGCAACCAGTACCAAATGGACTAGTTTGAAACTGGTCTGAAAATCAAAAAAGATTATTCGGGGTGAACATTATCACATACTAGGTACCAGCAAATAATTAATTAATGCTCATTTTATGGAGAAGAAAGGTGTTGGGATAAGAGCAACTAGTTGGGGACTAGTTGAGAACTGGTATTTAATTGTGAAACTGTCTGTTTTTCTCTTAACAGATGTAAAAGCGTAAAATTTTCGTTATAGGTACATTATTTCTCTTAATTCTGCTTTCTGCAGTTTTTCTACTGGGCACAACCAAGCCACGCAAATAAAGCGGTAATTTAGCTTTCTGCTTAAATATAAGCAACTTTAAAACTAAAAACAAAAAAAAAAAACAAAACGTTTGCATAACAGCAGCATTCCAATGTCATTAGACTGTTGTGCACTCCCAGCAGTTGGCGTCAAAAAAAAAAGGGATAACAACCATACATATTACTAAACAGCAGCGAGTAAGGGAAACATGCCAGCTACGGCAATCGCTACAGCTAACGACTGCGAATGCGACTTCGGCAATTAAGGTTTAATTAGAAATGGCTAAAACTTCGCGCTACTATCGATTAGCAGAAAAGCGGCAAAATCACATTTCTTTTTTTTTTTGGCGAAGATGCAATCTTAATGTGCCTGCAGTGGTGCATTATCCTCACTTATACATATAGTTTTAGACGCCCGTAATGGGAGCAGGAAATTTTAATAGCCTTATAAAGCCGCCAATAATATTAGGACGAAATGTTGTGCTAATGGCGGAAAGTTCGCCATGGAGTAATGGCATGTTTGTAGACAAGCAGAAGCTGCCAAGCAGTTGTTAACGCCTAAAAATATGCAATAATTTCTGGTATAAAGTTTTCGAAGATAGTGAAAGTATCTAAAGAGGTTAGAATAGAGAAATTAACTTCTAAAAAAATATGAATTAAATTTAAAAAAAAATGTACCGAAAAACTATTGAATGTTTAAATCAAAAAAATATGTTATTGGTAGGAAATTGTAGCGTTTGAAAGTGTGCAATTTCATTATTTGGAGTAGTAGGTCCATAAGCATACATCATTTATAAAAAATCCCTATTTTAAAGCCATAATAATTTGGAAAAAGTGTAAATAAAATTTAAGAAAATATATAGAGCTGTTTTGATGCCAAAAAAAATATTGAAATATATTCTCACAATTTTATAGGGTCAAAAAAATGCCTGGAATAAATTGTTTTAAATTATGTATGAAACCCAATAAATTGCTTTCATAGCGCCTAAATTTTCATTAGTGACTTAAAAATGAGAAATCATGTATTGCCTAAAAAAAATTTCTAAAAATAGATTTGCAACTTTTACAAATAATTGGAACTATATCTGGATATAAAAATACTCTTATATTAATAATAACTTAAAAAAAAATTAAAAAAAAAATATATTAAAGGAAATAAAAAAATCATACAGAAGAAACAAGTTGAAAAAATAATTTCATAAATTTTTCCAAGTTTGGGTTTAAATTGTTTTTTTTTAATCTTACATATTTAATGATGTATTTATTTATTTAAAATTTTATAACATTTTAAATCCAAAGTGTAGGATGTATAAAATTTTATAAATAATTATTAAACTAAAATTTTCAATGCAAAATTTTGAAATCTTTGTAATGGATTTAATTAAAGTTAAGCTATAAAAAGTTAAAGAAAATTAAGTATGAAGTAATTAAAAATAAACTTAATAATATTCAAAAAAAAATATTATTTTTTTTAAATAATTAAAAATAGATTCATTCATCTTCAGAAGTATTTGTGGAAAAAAAAATTCAAATTTGCTTTTAAACTTTTTTTTAAACTTAGATATTTAATGGATGAAATTTTTTAAATACTTTATTTAAATTTAAGCGTTAGAAAAATTTAAAAGAAATTTTATTTTAAACGAAAAATATAATTTCAAAAATTAAAGAAGAAACAATTGATAACAAAATTTTAAGAAAGTAATATAGTATGATATTTTCATAAATATTTTTAACTAAAAATTCAAAATTCAGAACTCAAATTTTTTTAAATTAAATTTCTTTTAAACTTTTATTTAAACTTGAATATTTTATTGATGAAATTTTCTAAATAAAATTATTAATTTTTTAAAACAATAATAAATTTAAGCGTTAGAAAAATTTGAAAGAAATTTTATTTTCAATAAAAAGAAATTCAAATATTGAAGAAGAAACAATTAATAATAAGATTTAAAAAAAATTAAATCATATATGTATTTTCAAAAATATTTGCATATAAAAATTCAAAAATCGGAATTCAAATTTTTTTAAATTTAATTTCTTTGCATAAAATGATAAACTTTTATATAATGAAATTTTGGAAATATTTTAAATATATTATTCCTTAATTTGAATAAAGTATTAAAATAATTAAAAATGGAATATGGCTCCAAAAAGTATGCAACGATTAGTAAGTTGCGTGAGAAATACAACCAAGTGAGGTGATGTTGGGCGATTGTGTTCTTTTCTAACGCTGCCTTATACCAATTCCACTTTCATAGAGCAGTTAAAATAATTATGACGTGCCTACCTATGCTTATGCACAAAAAAGCTTAGGAGTTTGAAATTCGAAACACATCAAAATCTTATGCACAGTAGGCATACATACATACATATGTATGTATAATATACATATTTAGCAAACATGTGATAACTGCAAATATTCAAGTTTAAATTAAAATTAATAATAATGAACTGAGGAGTTTAACAAGTATGAAGGTGAGTACGTGATAACATGAAATTTGCATATATTAATGTCATATGTCGACGTCTACATATGTATATACCCAAATATATATGTACGTGTACGTATGTACATCTGTATGAATGCTTCTAAGTATATGTGAGTGTTAATGTGCACCATTTTCAGGTGTCTTTAAGTGAAATGTCTAGCATAGGCAAACAGAAACGCACATGTCTTGTACAAATGTATATGTATATGTATAATATGTACATATATGCCAGCGGCAATAATGGGTTAATTGCAGACCCATTTATATTTCATCTCAGCAAATATGCAGTATGTGACAGGTTGTTAATAAATTTCGCTATTAAATGGTGTACAAATACATATACAAATATACACCAGTATGTGTGTGTGTGCGTGTGTGTGTGTGTGTGCGAAAATGTCCACCTTTGATATGTCTACATTAACTACGAAAATGTGGCTTTTGTATGTTGAATTATGGCAATATTTATGACAATTATAACGAGTAGCAATTGCCAATTGCATTTTGTTGTTGTTTTTGGCATTGTTATACTGGCCCTTCTTGGTGTTGTTGCATCTGCTGTTACAATTGTAATAACATAATTCAATTTTGTCTCTGCTTTCATACATTTACAATATTGCCCAGGCCAATCACCTCAGGCGAGCACAATTACAAACAAATTCCATTGAGAGCTTTATTGCAAAGACATGTATATATATATATGCATAAATGATAAATATATAGGTTAGTATCTCCTTCCATATGTAAATATACATATATACGATTCATTGAAATTAACAATTCATACGTCTTGGCATAGGTCAGCTGACACATTAAATTACACTTTACACCTGTCCGCATGGGGTTTCATATATACATACATACTTACATATATGTACATATGCAGCAGGCACTTAGAAGTATTCGTTTGTATTGTTTATTTCATTTCACGTATGGTTTCATATGTTATCTGCCATTTTCTCATATCCTACTCTTGCAATTATTTTGATACTAAAATGTTGATACACATATATACTTAGTCATATGCATGCACATTCATTAATAAATTACTTACCAAAATCATTAATTTATATTCGATTTACACCCCGCAAGACTGCACAGATTACCCCTTTAATAGAGATAAAGAGCGCACCAGCCACTACCATATTCAACTGGAAGATGGATAGAGGAAACGTTGACAAACGTTTATCAACTCGAAGAGTTGCCAGACATTCACATTTGGGGCATTCGTTAAAAGAAAGGTGGACAAGACATTTTTTTTTGCCCTCCATGGCATCACAATGGATGTTTTTTATTTGTCTACATAGAATCTAAAAGTTAGTGAGCAGTAACTGATATCAAACTGCTCACTAACTTTAATTAACTGCAGTAAACATTAATAAAAAAAAACACATCTGCGTATACGTAACATGCTTGTAGCTAATGCTGGTATAATTATTTCATACAACTACATCTTGAAAGGCAATTATTATTTAAAGCTAACGTCATGCTTACACATCCTTATTGATTGCGAAATGAGTAAAACTCAAAGTTTGATAGTCTCCTGGGGTGTATATATCTATGA
Organism: Ceratitis rosa; assembly: GCA_037013455.1. Classification (NCBI taxonomy): domain Eukaryota; kingdom Metazoa; phylum Arthropoda; class Insecta; order Diptera; family Tephritidae; genus Ceratitis; species Ceratitis rosa. The sequence goes on along the minus strand of JAWMAG010000001.1, from coordinate 1,908,135 downwards.
CATATTATATTTTAACTTTAGAGTAAATATTATTGCACTTGGAGAAAAGAACATGCTGTGATTAAGCATATTCGCAGCCAAACTAGTTTCAATTTAATATTAATTAATTGTTAAATTGAAAATTTTAGTAATGAAGTAATATTTGATTAATTATATAAAAGTACAAGTTAGTTACGTATACGTTATGTCGAACCCAAAGTAGCAAAATTAGGATAAATTACAATAAAACTTATTAACGCATACACTGAATGTAATGGAAAAATATTCAATAGAAAGTATGCTTTCTGCAATTTGGACTACTGATTGTATGACAGTGCGTATACGTAACTCAAGTGATTTTACTTGTAAAAATTTTACAAGTTTCAGTTTTAGACAAGGATAGCTACACCGAGAGCTGGGGCAGAGTGAGCTCTTGGTTAATTTAATATAGAAATTTATTTTTTATATTTCTCGTATTGATTTCTGCGTAAAAAAATGTTAATCGTGAATAAAAAAATTAAAAATAATTAATAAGTTTTTAGTTGTTAGCAAATAATAACAAAATATAAATATATTAAAGGTGAATTTGACAAGAAACCAGCATATTTGCGTTCTCTTTCGTTCCACACGCCACTATAAATCTACGAGTACTCAAT